>CM023455.1:75852307-75977604 GCA_013339765.2 Haemaphysalis longicornis | reverse complement strand
TGCCTTGTTCTCTTCCCACACCCTTTTGGCCGGGTTTCAAAGTAATGTTATTAAGAGTGTATATTATGGAAAGGAGTATCGTACCTAAGGGTCTAGGGGTTCTGCCTTCAGAAAAGAGTCCAACCCCCTTTGAGAGTCTGTAGAGCTGCTTACGTTTCTATTTCATAATTTTGCTAGTCGTATTGCCAACAGGATGTCTCCAGTAGTGCTTGATTGCTGGCTAGTTTTCTCCAACTCCGTTTCTGTCTTTCCATGCATAAAAGGGCTTTGCTGTCAAAAAGATTGCGTAATTACGAGAATTGCTGCCTCGCATATGCGTACACCTCGCACTCAGTGTATACTGTGGTGTGATGATTTTGGAACTTTCCTCAAATGAACTTCATCCTGCCATATCGCATGTTCTTGTGTAGGTTGGATCAATGTTATTGGTAGAGGAATGTTATGTTGCAGAACGGCTGGATTGGGGACATGGGGCTCAGTCATTTCTGTTCCCAAGGTAATAAGGGTAGCATCCTGGGCAAGTTGGTAATCCATAACTAAAACTAATTGCCAAATAATGGGAGACACTGACTACGTTAATGACGGACACACACGCCGCAAACATCCAACTAAATTATTGGTGCCCATGTGTGAACTTTAGAACCTTCACAAGGCACGAACGCGCATGCGTAAGCAAAAACACAGAATAAATGGCGGGCGAAGCGTCGGCCAAAAAAGTCAATTCCTTTCACGTGAGCACAAGCGAGGCCTTGCTGGCACATTTATCTCAGAGCATTGCTATCGCCTCGGTTCCAGTAATTTCTCGCATTCGCTGCGTCCGGACACAGGATAAAATCGAATACTTCTCAAATATAAATTTACAGCCGCATCTTAAAGAGCCAAGAACCCACCAGTGCCAGTTTTGATGTTGTGGCTGAGTTGGCATAACCATTCTTTCAAGCAGCGCCCGTTCTGCCCAAAGTACTGTCTGGATGAACTTGAAGGTTGTCGCGGGAGCACCGACGAAGCAAGACGACAGCGCCGTTCCGTGGTACTTTTTTCATTGGCGATGACGAGATTATGCTACCCTCCCTCACACCTTGGTATTGCATAGAGTTCGCTCACCCCCGTCTGCAAGAGCCGACTGCCACATTCTTTTCCTTCATTCTTGTTGGACAACTATCCGCGTTTCGTTCCTTAACGATTTGATAACCTAGACATTTGCGGCATTGCGGAAGCAAATACAATTTTTTTATACTATAATGCTCCGGCATGCATACGTAGTTGCCCTGAGAAGGCTGCGTATCAGTGGGAAGTATGTCGATGATGGAAGGAACGAACAAATAAAAAGAAACGATCGTGGCCGTTTTCGCTTCTGATGGTAGTGCACGCTAACAACCAAGGGAGAAGCAAACGTAGCATAATCTCGTTGTGGTTTATGCTGAAATGTCTCAAGTAACGGCAATGTCCTTATGGTCGGTCGGTGTTCCCACGGCAACCTCCAAATGGATCCCGAATTACTGCCTGTTGCAGTGGAGTGGCAGGCTGTACAGCGCCCGGCTCGCTCAGGCAACAAACCTCTTCCGGTGCCTCTTGTTGCACTTTTCAGGGGTGGGAGCTTACTCATGCTCTCAAGTTCGTTGGGCGCAGAGAAAACCCCCTAATGCTCGTTTTCTTTCCAATGTTTTGAGGTTGTGGGAAAAGCGTTGCATGTCGCGAACTACACCAACTTTTGGGCGATTGCCGGATGTGACAGCCTCCTGTTTGTTGAGCGCTGGGTCTCGTCGCTCTGAAAATTCGCTCTGCCACCGACACCAGCAATGGCTTACGGTACCCTGCCAAAGACAGACGTTTGCGTCATTGCTGAACGTTTGCGCTCATTCAGTGGCAGAAAGACTTTCTTAGAGCATTCTAGAAGCACAAGCTGACGATGGCCCGCTTTGCAAGTTCAGGATGGGCCGACGTGTATCAAACAATTGGCTGATTGGCTCGCGGCTTTAGGACAAACATGTATGGCTATTCGTGAAGGTGAGGCGAAGGTCAAGAAACCACATCGAACCTTTCATCGAACCACGAGTTGCAGTTTGAAGGGTCGATCCGGTTTCTTGACCTTCGCCTCACCTTCAGTAATGGCCATGTATGTTGGTCCTACGAACGTTGATTGTAAGCTTGTAAGGGCGAGACTACTTACCGGACATCTGTGTAGCCATCGTCCTCTTTTCTTCTTCGTCTTCGTTTCATTAAAGCTTCAGACAAAACCGCGATACGGGTAAAATAAAAAGACACATACCCCGAATGAGAAAGTTATCTATTACTGAACAGATATTTAAAAAACAGTCAAATACTTGTTAACTTGCCTTTACCAATGATACATCCCGAAATTCCTGGCCCGATGGTTAAAATCAAGACTAAGAAAAATACGAACGACAGTGTGTACTCAGCGGCCAATGGTTATACGAGCAACCCCATACCTTCTTCGTAATCGGTTACAAAACCGAAGCATTCGCTTGCCTTTAAGGTATTACAGTGCAACTATTGTAAGTCTGCAATGAATCTCTAGTTTTGAAACCAGCTCCTCCAGGCTTCCTTTTCTTTATAAATATAGTTTAAAAATGGCCAACTTTTAAAGGCAGTCAATCAGTTGGCTATAGTTTCAGGTTACGGGAGGGACTTCAACGTCGGCTAGAGACTTTGTTACATCAATTACGTCTCACCGCAGCGCTCCCAAATTCCTCCCTGTATCGCCCTGGCCTAACTTTGAACCCGCATGACGACAACTGTGGTTCAGCGTAAACAGTCGAGAATATCTTACTGGCGCGCCCTACATAGAATCAAGCAACAAACGACCTAGCACAGAATATTGAGTGCCTCAACACCACTTTCCTAACTTTAAAAGCAGTTCTCGGATTATGGCCATCTCCCTCGTGTCAGTGTAAAGTGCTAGCTATATTATTTGAATACCACCATGGCATCGGTGTTGCTGTGGTGAAATAGCACCAGAACATGCTTGCACTTTGCTACCGTCTATAGACTATTCACGTGTTGCACTGATAGTCCCCAACACAGGCTATTTCGTTTTTACTTCTTTTATTTCGTTCTGTCTTTTCTTCCTTCCGCCTTACTTCCTAGTGCAACTTTATTCCTTCCTACGTACCCCACAGAGTAGGATGTAGGCATTAACACGCCGGCAGAGCTGTCTGCTTCCCTCTAATAACCCTTTGCGACACGCATTAGGATGTGCACGTGAGAAAAATTTGAAACTGCTGTTTATGTTTTTGCGAACCAAAATTTCACTTTAAAACCATAAAAACTTGATCTCAGAAGTGCTCAATAAATTAAGTCATGGTGTAATTGTAAACACGCTACGGTAAACGGTACGACAATTTCTTAACCATTTCTACAATACAAAACGTATACACACAATTGTGATCTGTAGCCCTTATCTATCAAGATAACAGCTTCATTTTTGCTTCAAAAACATATACTTATAGAAAGTGTAAAACCAAGAACATATAATGGACGCGCCATACATTTGGCGCGTCAAGTAGGTGTCTCTGAACCACTCAGTAGGTGTTCTTGAACTGTACTTGAACCGCTAAGCCTGCATCCGCATTTCCCGCTGTAGAGCTGGCAATGTCGATTCTGGATAAGTGGTTCAAGTCTGGGTGACGACTATTGTAACTCATAAAAAGTCTCCTAAACGTCGTGAGTAAAGTTGTACAGGCCATGTCGCAAATGGATAAAGAGCTTTTTTTCTCTCTGTTTTTGTAAGACTCATTTTCGTTAGCTGAAGGGGTGCGTCTGGGGCCACTTTCACCACCGGTTGCCCTAAGTCCTCCTCTGCACTCCGGAAGCACATGAATTTTCAAGCCATTTCTTTATTAGACCTATATGCCGCATTTTCGAGAAAGTGAGATGGTGTTAGGTTAGGTTACTGTCGAAACATCTCGCTTAATAACAGTGTTTATTTTTCGGAAAATAACCAAGTCGTGTCTATAATCGTGCAGATAAGGAAGCATGGCACCGTGCGCTTAACTACAGGCATATCATAATGTGTAAACATTTGGTGTCTAAGATAAATGTACCCGCTTCGATTTAAAAAAAAAACGAGCTTCCTGCCCAAGGGTCAACCATTTGTGCCAGGACAGCATGGTGGAATACAGCCGTGTGTCCAACAATATCGCTTCGCACGAGAAGTTTGCTTCAAAGAAGAAGAAAAATGTCAAGAACAAAAACGTCGAGGAGTTTGAGGGACATTTACTTTCAGGGCTTAAGATCTACGCCGCGAACGCTTGACGTCAATACACGGCGATTTGTGAAACGGCATTTTTGCGTTTACGATTCCTGCTTTTCAAGCCGGGATAATAAGCCAAACGAGCAATGCCAGCGTCAACGGCTTCCAGTCACCTAGGCACAGGGAAGATAGACGCTCTATATTTACACTTTTGCGGCTTAAGGTACGGGCGTTAAAGCTACTGGCTGCTTGGCGTAGAATGGCTTCAGCGAGAAGACGTAGCTGTTAGTAGTTGAAAGCGCCTATTTCTTCACGTCAGGGCCGATCTGAGCGTTTTTGTTTCTTCTGGGAGAAAAATAGAAAAAGGATACCTTTGTTCAGTAAAAAAATCGCCACTTTTGCAAAGAAGGCCCTGCAGTCTACAGCCGTGAATGTAGCTGCTGGTTTCGTGGCTCTAAATCAGCTCACGCTGATATCGAGGTGGGGAGATGGGCAAAGCTGCGTTCCATTTCTTTGGAGAAATAAATATGTAATGTTTGAGCTGTTCTCTTCTGAGCATATTATTTGACATGGCTAGGTTGCGTAGAACATTCTCACATTTTCCGTGGTTAGCACAGTTTTCAGGTAACGTCGGCTGTCTCCTAGCAATCACCTTCGCCCATTTTGAATTGTGAATATATTGCTTGGTTTGTGTACGGAGCAGAGTTTGCAATTTTTAGCTTTCAACGCCCCTTCTGGCACGTGAAAGATTGTATTCCTAGGCATAGAAAGGGGAGAGATTTTTCGTATTTTTGGGTAGGGTAGTGTGGCAGCCATGGTCACAGGGAGCATGGTATGTGAGCTCGTGCTCCTCCTGGCTTGGCTCCGTCGATCCCTCCGAAACCATCGATTACGGTTACACTCACGAGCGTGTGCCCGCGTAATAGCCTGCTCTTGTCCTGAACGAATCAGCCGTGCCTACCAATATTCCGACCAAGGTGAATTCAGTTAATCATCATATTCGTCAGAACGTGCTCAGCTGGGTGTGACTGTTTGCCATATTGATCAAACATCCCGCGTTCAAATCGGTTATATCACGGTTCGCCTGAAAAAGGACTCACACTCTAGCTATCAGCTCGTAGCTCCAGCGCCATTCCTAACAGTAACATTCGGTGGAAACAGATAGTGCCCTAACTGTCTCAACGCTGGAAAATTCAATTCAGCGAAATTCTATCGAATTTCACATTGGGATGGCCAAGACAGGAGGGGGAACAGCTTCACAGACCTGGAGAGCGTAGAGGGGCTATTACGTGGCAGGGGCGGCCCATGGCCCTCCTCTTTCGACGACATTTGCAGAACAACAAGCAGACAGGCAGCCAGTATTGTTCCTAAGCTTGCATGTAGTTCAAATGTTTTGGAATAATTGCACATCCCATGCACACACATGTCTGGAGTAAATACTTTTTAAGGACGTCCCATATGGCTTGTTTTTCTAATATGCTTCCCTCGGGTAAGGTCACGATGGTGGCCAAATTCAGGTCGACCAAGACGTCGACATACCGACACACAATTCGCACATACCCGCCGACAATTATTCGACCATTGAGGGCCACTCCCATCAACAAGCCGCTGATTCCTCGCGAATTTCTATCTACTAGAAGAACCATCCTCCCTGGGTGTGTCTCACCCACAACCAAAATATTAAAGTCCCGAAACAGAAAGCTCGGCTCGTGATCAAACAAGCGTTCGCAAGGTCAAAACTAATTCAGAACACGTGTGCCGGAATTACCGGTCCTGGCAACCGTCCCGAGTTCCTCCCCCACACGGGCACCAGTTGTATTTCAGGGGATTGTAGTGGCGACATCGCGGACCCCGGAGTCACCACACTCACGCTGTAGCAAACCGTGACAATGTGTTTAAAGGTCAAATGTAGAAGCCTTGAACGGTGGCCATTGGTGCTTTTGTGAATCTCCGGCGGATGGGCTCCCTATCTGTCTACGAGGCAGGGCGATCAGGGACTCCACTGATTATCAAGGTAAAGTCAGCCAAGAAAGTACCCCAGTATTCTGCTTTTCTCTCTACCGTATGGAAAAGCCCTTCAAAAAACATTTACCGCTTCCTGAAAGCGAAGTATCATAATATTGTTTTTTCTGCTTCCGAGCAAAACCTTTCATAAACCACACAATTCTGTTCGATTTCTAGTGCCCGCCAGTTGGCCTCACAATCAGCATTGCTGATCCCAAAATACCTAGAAGGCGTAATTGGTAAATCGTAAAATCGTTTAAGAATCACAATCAACAAACTGGCGAAGCGAACTCTAGCTCTCACCCATGCTGCATCGCATTTGCCATACACTCGTCAGTGGCGATATCAGCTAACAGCACCGTTAAGGTTGCACGGTTGAAGGAAACCGGTCCGTGGTGTACTATGAGGGCGTCCGACGATGACATGGACGCCGGGCCTCGCCAGCCGGCTTGAAAAGCAACGAACGCGGTGCGTTGTCCTTCTCTACAGAAAAGCAAAAAAAGCAGAGTGACTGCCCTGAAAGGCCATACACGAACAAATATTCCAGTCGCTGATAAACACCTACCGTGGGGAGATAAAACTTTGTGCATTGTAACTGTAGGGATCTTCTCAAAATCTTGATGCATTTATCACATGCCGCAATCCCATCAACCGGCTCTAATGTGTCAGCAGAAAACCCATCCAAAAAGCCAACATATGAAGTTCTAAATACTTCTAAGGTATTTAAAAAATGATAGAAAAAGTTGCACACAATCCTCAAGATATTTGGCTATATTCGCAAAGAAATCCATGGAATGCAATTTCACCCCATTGTATACTCTCATTGAGGCCTTTGCAATTTTTGCAATGCGCTTTACCTTATTAATGGTATGCCACCTCTGCCTCTCTGATAATTTCGAGATATGAAGCTCTGATGTTGATGCTCTGCACGATTATTGGCCTGAACGTACATTTTATGCGCACATTATGCGACCTAAATGCGGATAAATCCCTGTAAGGATCGTCTCCAGACATGCGTTCCTGAGGCCGCATTTTTCAAAACACCCTAACATATTTAGTAGCACGTGCGTTGGGTTCGAAAAGGCCCGCAACCACTTCAAGGACATGAAGGCTCATCTTCGCCTCTACATTGCATCCTGATCGACCAAGCGGCGGCAGCCAGGAAACGAAGAGGGGACTCAACGGCGAAATACACTGAACCTTGCATCACCTGTATAGCTTCCAGTGTGCAAGGGTCTTGTTCGAGTGATTTTTGGGCATTCGATGTTCCCACGAAATGCGCAACGCTGCTGTAAGGTCCACTGATGAGATTAGCGGCCAGGCGCCCGGGCTGCGCGTGAGAACACGCCGCTCTGTCTAATGACGTAGCACTGCTAACACTGCACTGCAGCCGTCACCAATTCGTCATGGCGTGCACGGGAGACTGATTGTCTGGCCCACCACATACCACAAGGATAATCCCCCATTGAGAAAGCAGACAGCGCCGCCGGATTCCGGGAACGTCTGCCTGACGCGCGGAGGTGGTGGGATTACCGGCGTCGGGACGAGGGCCGCACGAGTCTCCATTGTTTATGCGCCCTGGTTAGCATGATGCACTGTCGCCGTCTTTTCACTTTCACCCCACGGGGTCGCATGAACCTGCTCCTCTGCGAGCGTGCCGTTGACCTAAAGGTGGCGGCGCCTCATTGAATATTCCCTGGCGTGCTCAGTGACAGCTGTCTACGTGAATTTGGGCACTGCCATACGCGTGTACGGCGCTACAGGGGCGTTCCCGAGACAGGGTGATCTCGAGGTTTTAAAGGCCAAACTTGGCCGTTGGAAATCGTTCTTGTCTGAGCGCCGAGCTGGGCAGTTCCCGGCGGGACAAGAAGTCTCGACCGTTAAAGCTAGGTTGGGATTCTGAGCCCCCTAGTCAAGGTTAAGATCGCGTCGGAGGTTAAGGGTACAGTGCCGTACCGGGCAACTAGACGGATCTTGCGGCGAGACAGGATCTCGGCCGTCGTTTCTCGAGCGGTTTGTCTACGCTCCGAGAATAGGAGAGTTAGACGAAGTTGAGGAGCTCGAGTGATTTGTGCGCACTCGGACCTAGCGTCTAGCTGAAGTTCGACGTTTTTCTTTTCATTACTCATGTACCTAGTTTGCCTACTGTAAATAGCTGTATATAAACTCGTCGTTTCACTTAATCAACCCCAACGCCTCGAGTTCGTACATTCGACCGCCATCTCCATGAACTTCAACACCATCGCCCTGCCAGCCTCCTGATCGACACCGGACTTCGGGGAAACCATCTTTACTGCTGCGTAACCGACAATGTCAGTATACGGTGTATGCGTGTTATCACGCGTTCGCGGGTGGCGCGATGGTTGCACCCCAGTGCAAAGTGCCACAGCATTGCAGAGGATCCATTCAACTAGGAGGGATCATCCAAATTAAAAAAAATGGCCATGTATGTGCTCCTTTTGTTGCAAATGTCAAAAGACGATAGTCTTTGTACACATTTGCCAAGGAAATTCCCCCTTTGCTTTCCCGCTCACCTCTCATCCTCTTCCTGTACGGTCACGCTCATCCAAAGGTAAACACAGTAAAGGTCTTCGCAAGGCTATTTGAATTTACCGCGTTCCACTGCTACAGGGCGGGTTCCCTGATGCCAGCGCTGCAGTACGGCGGAGGCGCATGAATGGAGGCGGCTGACTCCAAGGATTATAGAGCCGCGATGCTGTGCACCACATGCGTTCCAAGCAGAACATGGAGCCTAGCTAGTGGAACGTTTCGTTGCTGTTGCCGCGTGATTTTGCATAAACCACCAGGAGGCGGCGGCTTTCTGCACTAGATTTAAAATATCATTTGCTATCAAAAACCAAGCATCCATTAATTTTTTTATTAAAGGAACACAGTAAAAATCCCTCCCAACATCGAGAGCAGCAGTACGACATCATCATGGTTACCTCCAGAACTAACGTCTTCGCGCGTGCCTCACTCAATACTCAAGACATGACTGCAGCAAAAGACGCAGCCATCGTCTTGGCTCTCACTCAACCAGTGGTTCGGTAAATAGTCACCGCTTCCCAAAGCCTACCAAAATTACCAGTCAGGTTGGGTGTCCCTATCTGCACTGCATGTGCTAGAAAACCACTCTCCAAACGGTTCCATTATGCACATCTGGACACCGGCTCACGCTTCAATGGAGGGCACCGAACACGCCCACCAACAAGCCTGCGCTTTTTAACCCCCACACCCCTCCCCGATTATGGAGCTCCACGAGGACAGTCACCCACTCGTCACGTTCAGGGACATAACCTAGCATTATCGCCTTTAGAGACAGACTTTACCTTCGCCTTACCTTGGCCTTTCCAGAGAACAACAAACTACGCTACGGCTCATACAATCCGGCTCCTTCCCACACCGGACGTGTCTTGCCTTAATGCCGCCGATTCGCTATCACGGTGAATGTTAATTTTGCTCAAAAGTAGGAACACTCCACCACATACGCGGGGTGTGCGACTTTAGGCCCCAGCACCCTCCTCTCTTTCCGTCAACTACCCAACAAAAAGCAATGGGAGATGCTGCTGCCCAGCCCCTCTCCGCCTACCCAGCTTCAGCTGGTGGACAGGCAGCGCGCACTCTGGAGAAGGAACCACTCCCCTCGGCTGCACTCTGGGCTGTTCAGAAATCTGAGTAGAAGTACTTCTTCCTCCTCATCTTGTCCTCCTTCCTTCTATGCCGCCAATCTCGTCGCCTCCGTCCGCCGCGGCAGAAACGGAGAAGTGAGATCGCCTAACACTGGGTTTGAGCTTCCTTTTATTTCTCGAAAAAGTTCCCACTCACGTGGTACACCACTACAACTCAACCAAGCGCCGTTCATACATCATGCATTGATTTAATACTTACCAATAATGTCTCTTTGAAATAAAATGGGTGTTGGTAATGCATTTCACTTCTCTCTTGTTTCACTATTTGTAGAGCGACGTGAGGGAATTTCAGTGATGTCTAAAGGATAATCGTTATGGGTGCCGTTTACAGCTTTGCTTTCCAACCACATTCACATGGTGGATTGGGCGGAATTTTTTGATAGGGCGTTAGATGCAGGTCCGCACACAGTCACTTTTTGAATTACGATACACCATGCCTGGGAGATGTCAAAGCTGTCCTCGGTTGTGAAATAGCGCAGTACCTGTGTCTTGTCGAGAGAGAGAGAGAGAGAGAAAGGGAGAGAGGTTGATGGCAGGGTTTAACGCGCCGACGGAACGCAGGCGATGAGGCGCTCCGCATTGGGGGGGCTCCGAAATATTTTGACCCCCTGGGGATCTTTGATGTGGGTGAAATATCGCACACACGGCGTTTTTGCTTTTCGCCTCTAACAGAAAGCGGCCGCCGCGGCCGGGAATCGAACCCGCCTTCTCGGGTCAGAAGCACAACGCCTTAGCGACTGAGCCACCGCGTCGGGTGAGAGAAAGAGAGAGAGAGAGGCAAAACTTTATTTACCAGTCTGGGAGTAGGCAGAAGTGGAGGACACCCGTATAGCCTCCCCGATGTACTGTGCCCGTGATGTCACCAACACTTGATCGGCGATGTGGTCGCCCTCAGGGCCTGTGTCTAAAGTGTGTGAGAGCGCAGAGGGGAGAATGGGGAAGCTGAACACTCACAAAGGAGTTTGTAGCGGTTCTCAAGAGCCCCACATGCAAAGCGAGTCGGGGCTATGATAATGTGGGGTGCCGACAAATTGCTACGATGGGGGAAGGTGTGTGTTTCCAGGCGCCGCCATATACGCGATGCAGCGAGGGATGAGGGCTGGGTGAGGGGCATGGAGTCTGGTGGTAGAGGTGGCGGTGCAGGAAAATGTTCCATGTAATTTGGAACTGCTTGCGAATCGATTGGTTTCAGAGTCCAAACAATAGCTCCGCTAGAAGCTGGAGCATGGAGAATGCAAGTTCGCGCACTATCGTGTGCCACATCATTAGCGCTTGTACTATTGTGGCCCGTAGCCACACCAGCGTTACCTGGCGGAAGACGGATTCGCGATAACAATTTCGAGCGCAGAGAGGAGGTGGCAAAAGCGTCTCTTAATGTAATTTTCACTTTGTGTGGCGAGTGAGACAGAATGCGGAGTGAAGCGGGGCCCTGGCCGTGAGCACGGCTGCCTTTACCTACGGCTCCCACTGGCTACGGCTCCGTTTTACGATGAGTTGAATGCTTTTGTGCATATCGTGGCAGTGTAAGGGGAATGAATGATGTCGCCAATAATGGCGACGTCACCCGATTGAAAATATTTTACTGTCTTCAAGATTACTTTCTAGTCTTTATATGTACAGCATGAACAGTGGTGGAGACAAGGGACAATGGACACAGAACTATATGGCAGTGACCATTTCCCTACCTCACTAAAATAGACAGCTGAAGACATTCATCTCCCAGCAGTTAATCTCCCCACAAAAGGGTCAACTAAACACAGGCAAACTGGAATACATTGACAGAATCATGTGAACTACACTACACATCCATGAAACCCTACGTGATGAAGACGCAATCCACTCCTCACGGTGCACACCCTCGACGCCACCGAATAGCCTAATTTCCACACCTCTGGTGTGGAAATTAGGCCGGGGAGGAACGAGGACGATAGCAGGTGCAGGAGAAACCAGAACATGATGTGGAATATCTTCTGTCGGTAACCTTAGGAAAACGTGAGCGCCATGAGGCAAAACGAGGGAGTTGGTTCTCCTTCATGACATCTAAAATCTCATACACAGACACAGACACACCCAAGGTATGCACCTGAATACAATCCCCGAATGGAAAAATAACGTGTAGCCAGCCCCTCGTCAGCACAAGAGGGGAAGTACTCAAAGACCAGGCAAATACCCTTGCACAACACTTTCAACACGTGTCCAGTTCGTCAACTACACAAAAACGTTCATAAAACCCAAACTATCAGCCGAATAGAAGCCTTCATGATAATGACAACTCACCTACTTCATAATCCTCCAAGTTTTCACTTCATGAGCTGAGGGCTGCTCTGGGAGCATGTAAAGCCTCAGCCCCAGCCCCAGACAACACTACATACGCAATGGTACAGTCCCTACACCCAGACCCTCTTGCAACACTTGTCCACCTATATTACAAGAAATGGCTTTCGGAGAACATTCTAAAGTCTTGGAAAAAAGCCACAGTTGTGCTTTTATGAAAGGGCGAATGACACCTCCTCTCCCGGTAGCTAGCGAAACACTGCCCTTACAAGCTGTCTGTGCAAACTTCCGGAGAAGGTGGTAAACCACAGGCTGGCGTCCTTTCTAGAGTACAGTGGTCTTCTCGAGTGCTGCCAGGCAGGCTTTCGGGGGGCGATCTACGAACGGCAAATTTGTGGCTCTTGAAACGTAAATTAAGGATGCCTTGGTCCATAAGCAGTTTTGTGGAAGAGTGTTATTTGACCTCGAGAAGGCTTATGACACCACTTGGCGTTACGGAGACCTCCGTGAAATCAAGTCATTCGGGGTTTCGGGCAAAATGTGGGACGGCCTTTCTAGTTATATGTCCGATAGAACCTTTCGTGCGAGAGTTGGCAGTGCGCTCTAAAAGGTTCAGGCACAAGGAAATCGGGTGCCACAAGGAGAACGTTTAAGATGCACACAATTCATAGTCGAGAATGGCTTCCTTGGAATGACATTGCCACCCACCATTTATCATATTATGAATGAAGAAAACGTCCAGATATGTTTTACATATTGTAGTACGTCAATCTGTGAATGCCATGTCAAGCGTGGTGTCAGCAACCTTGGTTGCTGTTTCAACTTCAATCCTTGACAATCCCTCATGTTGTGTTCTCCATGAAGCTTGAGCTGCACCCCCGGTACAAAATTACTCATAATTGTGCGTCGATTATTGTGAACAAGGAACAGAAGTTTGTAGGTGTTGTATTTGATGACAAACTCATTCCTCACGTCAAAGAGCTTCAGCGTAAATGTCCGAAACAGTGAATATCGTTGCGGTCCTCTCACTCCAATCTTATGGTTTCGTCAAAAAACTCTTGCTGTGCCTGTATACTTATTTGGATAGATGTCGCCTCCACTGTGGGAGTTTTGTGTATGGGTCGTCGACAAAGAGGGCATTGAGATTGCTTAACCTTGTTTTTCAATTGGGGCTTTGCCTTACTTCGGGTGCTTTCCGCACAAGTCCTGTCCAAAGCCTGTAGAATGCCACAAGAGCTGCCTAGAGGACGAACGAGCATACATGTACTTGCGTTATGCTTTCAAAATTTCATCATTGAAAAACAATCCCTCGAAATTTGTCCTGAATGAATAATCCACATAACAGCTGTTTGTAAACAGCCCATTCATTTCTTCGATGTTCTTACTTAGCGTTAGAGGAGAAGAAGACAAGAAAAACATAGAGATGTTCAGACCCGAAGGTATGAACATCTTCTGTTTAGATGTCAGAGATCATCTTTTACTGAAGTTTAATTCTACCTGCATACTGTAACTGGTCTTTCATAAAAAATAGATAAAACCAGAATACCATGAACTGGGATTTCAGAATTTCTTGTCCTAGCAGTATCAATATAAACGGGCAGAGTTTGGCAGCGATGCTTCGAAAACTTTAACTGCGGTATCTTGTGCTGCGCATGAACCAAACGTTGATGCCTGCTAATCCATGAGCGTACTCACCACGATATTTCTCAGCAGAAGCATATGGCATGTTAATCAGCGCGCGCGTATCCTTCAACAAAAACATCCGTAACGCGATATCCTTGAACAAGTCAAAATATATAGAGGCTACTTTAATCAAATCTAGTATTTAAAGCTACCATGCTCAAAAATTGACCTGGTCCTCTGCTGGGTTTCAGGTCACTCTGGTATAGCTGGCAGCCAAGTGGCGGGTAAAAGTGCCTCTGTTGCTGTACTTTAGAAGACTGTACCAATAACAACACTACCAGACACAAACCTCAAGCAAAATTGACATCTTCGTAAGAAATGGCAGGTACACTGGAGTGAACAGACAGACAACAAACTACGTGTAAGAAACCAACGTGTAAGAAACCAAAGAAGTCAACGTAACAAAACCAAAACTGATACACAACTGCCCTCAAACAACAGATTCACTGAGGTAATATGATGCATGTTGCCGATAGGTCTCACAGTAGCAACACACTAGCACCTGCTCATTTGATCTCCAAGACCGCTCTGCAGCGGGTGTGGGAACACTTATCTGTGATTCGCACACCAATGCGATAAGTCTCTGCCCAACCCGCCACATAGAGTTCCCACAAATCTACAGACAACATATTCTCCCACACCCATCATACATTTCAACCAATGATCCCATGATTCCTATTCAGAGTGTTTCTAAGCATTTACTAAAGTCAGTTTCTTGAAGCTTATTCCATATCACATGTAATCGAATCGCGCTTAAACCATTCACACGTACTATTACTTATAATCTTACTCTCTATTACTGATCTAGTTTCAGTTCTACACCACTAGTTTTATGCCTTATTTTCCCGTTTGGCCTCTCGGCCCTCTGTTGGCCGTGCGTCATTAAAATACAGCCATCATCAATTTCCAATTGAAGCATGCTTGTTTGTGTATAACCTGAATGAAACTTGGATGGACACAAACTTTATTCTAGCTGATAAACATGGGTTGTGGAGGCATCGTACCCGCCGATGCATCTTACCGTTTGTGTAACAAACCAGGTTAGTGTAACACACCTTGCAGTGTGTCGTCAGTAGGTCGCTCTGAACCCATTCAGTCAGTATCTTTTGAGCATTTCGTGCCGCAAGGTGGTGAATACTCTGGGCCAGCATAGGGCTACGGCTCACTAACTGTAGTAAGCGGGCTGCTTCAACGGCACCGGAGCGAATTACGATGGAAGCTCCGGGCCGCAAAGTGAGTGCGGTAACAGCCAGGAGAGCCTCTCGAATGGCTAAAAGTTTCACACAGAAGGATGCTGGAGGCTCCGGGACCTTACATCTGGATGTCTGACTGAGGGCTGGGTGGCTAGTGCAATGAATGGAAGTGGAAATCACAGCGTCTGCAATGCTGACATCTGTATATGGACTTAAACCGTCATGATTGTCGGGAAGGTTGCATACAGCTGCGTTACCTTCAAGTCTTGCGCGTTTGCAAGAGCTTTCTTCATGTATTTGTAAGACACCAACCTAAACCGCTTGACCATGGAGAACAGCACAAAGTTCATATTCTGACTTGAGAAATGCCCCTTGGTTTCCCACCAGCACACGAATACGTCATTGGCGAGGCCATGTAAACAAACTGCTTATGCACTGCTTCCTTATGCACACGTAAACTGCCAACCGCTGATGTGGACGGGCTTAAACGTATAAAAAACACCAGGAAAAAATGAAATGTTGCTCCAAAAGGTGCTCAAGCTGATACCATTTCCTCACGTCGGAGTTTCAGCAGGCGGGTTGCTTTTGATACGGGAGTGTCTCACACCTACTCGATCAGAAAGAACTAGAGGTATCAGCGGCGGCTACTGCGGGATTGGGGCTGCGGCTTTTCATTATTTCCGCGCACCTCCCCATTTTAATGCGCACAGCCCCTCCGAGCGAACGACACGCGTCCGTCTACTGGCGAATAAATGCAAAACTGCTGATATCTGTGCTAGTGCCGCTACGAGGCGATATCGCTACGTGTGGAAGATGAATCACTGGTGGCGAGGGGTTCAAAACCTGCAAAAGAAGACTCACCGGTACCCAGAAGATGACAAGCGGTGCTTAGTAAAGCGGCTTTACCCTATGGAGAGCCGGGGAGTTCAACCAACTGCAGCTTCCGTGTACAAAGCTGTACAGATACCATGCCCACATTGTTTTACCTATTATACTTTACACTTCAATATACCGTTGCATGTAGACATGTGCTGAAACAAGTGAAAAAGGTGGAAGTACTGGGTTAATGTTCAACTATTTTAAACCAACATTTTCTGAGTGGGATCCATGAAGTAGAGCCAGAAAAGGAATGAATTTTGCCATGAACTGCATCTCCTCATTTCTCTGATTTTGGAATAAAAATGAGGAAACCTGACTTTAACGCGAAAGATTTAACGCGAAAGATTTATTGTTACACCTATCATCTTCCGTTTCATTGCCCGCTGATCCGTTGTCAAATTAAATTGAACCCTCTTTGTGAGCCTCCAGGGTTCGGCCCCATAGGTGAGTACCGGTAAAACGTGGTTGTCATGCACTTTCTTCTTCCGGGGACTATGGTAGGCTGCCATTCTTCTTTTGACAATGCCTGCCGAAAGCACTCCACCCCATTCTTAACCTTCTCGTTATCTCTGACTCATGGTTGAGATCCGGGGTTATAACTTGGCCTAAGTAGATATATTCGACTTCTGCCTTAGCCACTTCACGCTTACTGGCCCTAATGCCTCGCCACCCGCTATCTCTAAGTTGAACCGCTGTGCTGTCCCGAGGTTATTGACCTTTCTTCTTCCGCGATTAGTTTATCCGATTCTGCTTATATTTCTGATCATATTTATCTCTGTCAAGGCACACGATTCTACTCTGTTTGTCCAGTACGGTAAGCACTGCAGTTAAGCAATAATTCGTCCCCGGAGTTACTTAGCAAGGACACGTATTGAGCAATCTCAGGTTACCGAGCTATTCTCAATTACCCCTTACTCCACCCTGTTCCCAATGCAACGTTCTTAATACTTCTTGTAAACATGCCGGGAATAACATCGGAGAGATTCTGTCTTCTTGTCTGACGCCCTTCCTTATAGGTATTCTACTGCTCCCCTTATGTAGGGTGATGGTAGCTGTGGACCCCTTGTAGATATCCTCTAGTATTCTTACATACGCTCCTCTACACCCTGGTTCCGTAATGCCTGAATGACTGCTGATGTTTCGAACGAGTAAAATGATCTCTCATATTCTATGATTATAACTAATGCCCTATGATTATCACTGGCAAAATAGGGAGTAAAACTCACCTATAGCAAAAATAATAATGTACAGGTCATTGAGCAGCAGCGAAGAAGCAAATCGGCTGCAATCGTGGTATTAAACCGCCTTGATGGTCGCGTTAATGTGAGCTTCCTTCCTTCTAATCTTGAGTTTAAAATCTTTGGACATCACCTCGAAAGGGCATACCATTTGAAGTGTCGTTCTTGTTACGGCGAACGCTTACGGTGAACGCTGGATTATTTACGGATGAACGCTTACGGTGAACGCTGGATTACGGTGAACGCTGGATTCTTTCTCCTACCCCGAAAGTGTTGCCGCGATTAGGGCAAGTGCTGGAGCTTTTGTTTTGGCCAACCTCGGCCAATATCTATAAGTGGGTATGTATTGCTTGGCAAAAGGTCTTCCCGGGATGCTGGGTAGTCGTCGCGAGGCACGCACACACTAGCACTAGGCAATATCTGGTTTATTTTAACTCCAGGGCGGTCGCTGCTAGGCCCACGCTCACATGCGCCCGCCCGGAATTCTCTTGGTATTTTTAAGTGCGGTGAGAAAAAATTGTGATTTTCTAATCCGCAGATCTGTGGCAACAATACCATGTAAGCAAGCGTTCATAGAATGCTCTCTCGGGTGTGGCGTCTCCTTGCGACCGGTTAAACCGGTGATTCAAAACGAACAGGTCGCAGATTTAATACTTACTCCACACATATCCGTTGTATTCTCGCAAAGCATCCAAAGACCATATAGGACGTTTTTCCTAATTCAAGGTGATTCTTGTGCATAAAAATGCCTAATTTTTGCTCGTCGGCTGTTGTATTGCTGCAAAGTTTGAAGGCACACTAGATATGATAAATATGAAGGTTATATGTGACGATGTTCGAGCACAAACCCAAAGGTAGAAAGTGAGCTCATTAAGGGACACGGTAATAAGACACCGCGCCTTCATTTATTAAACTAACCACGTTCCTGCTATTGCGGTATGAAATACTGTATGTGGAAATGATGAGAAATTGTAGAAAGTGAAAAAGTAAATCACAGTAGATGATTACAGCGATTATTAAGAAAAGAGCAAGGAGGAACTGAGTGAAAGAGTGCGTACCTCTATTGAGATGAGCTTCCGGTGGTAATTGCAAGGCACTGAATAGGTTTGGGCCTCCTCTAGTCCAGGAAGCCCTGGTGCGCGCTGGCTGCCCTGGCGCTGTCCACCAGCCTACGCTGGATCGAGAGATCGGTGCTGGCTAGCTGGCGTGCCAAATGCTTGTCGGTTGAGTGATTATTGGAGGTAAAGAATGAAGTTTTGAAACTCCCATGCCTTGTGGTACAGGATGACAGGGCTGGGACCCAATTATAGATGTGACAGATTGTACATGGCATGACGGTGAGTGCCGTGAGGATAGTTGTTGTGAACTGGGCAAAAGGCAGTCTCCTCGGCTCTGGATAAATGGTGACGTGGTGGAGGGACCTGTCGTCGTTCGTCACAACGTTGGGATAGGATATTTGTGTTTGATGAAAGAGGAATATACTTGGGAGCGCAAAGTGGCTGTTTGTATTTGCTTTATTCAGAAATGGCCCAAAGGGTAAGAACGCGGGCTGCGGCGGTGCCACCTCGTGTTCATTGAAGGGCTAGAGTCAAGGGATTCAAAGGATCTGTCTTTTCGGGAGGTGCTACAAACTTTACAAAATTTTGAAGGGCACCCGTGATATGTGAGCTAGGAGGATGTAGCCGCAGGCGTCTCTGCAGTCGCTCGTTGCAGTGCTAATCTGTCCCAGTGATGGTGGCCATTGAGACGTGTAGTTATTCTGCTGCCCGAGTGAATTTTGGGGTAACTGCAGTGTTGGTCATTTCTGCGACGTTGCCGTCCGTTACTCACATGGCATGGGCAGGTCATTGTTGCATTGTTGCGGTTGCGCACTGGTCACTGTTGCAGTTGATCATCCATTCATAATATTCCATGTCTACGTAAGTCCACCTACTTTATATTTCATTTTATTTATCTACCTACACGGACCCCATCGACCAGCTTCCGAGCGCACGTATTTCACCTCCCATGTCTCTCCCGGCGGTATGACCAAACGTGCCAGCGGCCCTACATCATTATTCGCTCACGTCCGACGTGATAAGCAGCGAAACGTCTCTTGATCTGGGACGAATTCACAGCTACTCAACGGGAGGGCACTTAAAGACGCCGAAGCGGTGGCTCCACATGCTCTTGTGGCGGCGTCCCGTTGCATTCGCGCCCTGTCGAAACCTTGTTGCACTTACGTTTCTTCAATTACCGCTCGCCTTCCTCCAAGCAGACGAGGCAGTTTCGTCACAGAGCAAGTAACAAGCTTATATACTGATATCGGCGCTAGCCACGCTATACGCCTACTGTGCTAATTGTGAAAGCAACTTCAGTGGATCCGAGGAGGAGTTAATAGTGTCACAGAGACAAAGAGGACGCAGCTGTTTTAAAGGAAGAAAACACTTTTTTTTTGAGCGACCTTGTGCTCCCCTGACAACTCAAAGAATACATAAGTTCCTAAGCGGCAGTCAACAAAGTTACGTGGGTAGGCGAATCTTGGTGATTCGAATTCCGCGGTGTCGGCTCTGCGGGAATTTATCCTTGGTCGCGAGTGTTTCTGGAACCGTCGAATTACATCCGGAACAAAGAAGATTATTCTAGGCTGTTCAGGGTAGTTCGGAACGCTCTCCCTATCACAAGCGATAACACACACGGCATAAAAAGAAAAAAATGAAACACGCACTTCTCTTGGCACACAGATAACAGAGACCGGCGCTGGCGGGCGGTAAAAGCAAAACATAAATAAAGAAACCCAATGTATGGTTCGCGGCATTACCCCCCCCCTCTAACAGTGCATCGACCTGAAGCTAACATGAGCTACAGTCCGAACAAAGAAAAATTAAATCTGTCATCGCGCGTATGAAGGTTTTAGGCGAACCACGTGGACGACATCGGGCTGCCTGCGTCGTCGTGATCTTCCGGAATCACCATGCGGGATCACCTCGTACGTAAGTTGGCCAACACATTGTAGGAGACAGGAGACTGACGCTGTGTACATATATGAGCCTTTGTGCCCAGAAGAAAAAAGTTCTGCTTGGAAATGCAACAAGTTCACGCAAGGAAAAACAATGAAAGTTCTCTTGGGTGCCGCAGGGAAGGATTCTTACGGGAAAAACTGAAAACTCGACTATCGTCCACATAGCCTCTGAAGACGACTTGGCAAAGATTTTGTAGGCGTAGTGCCTGTCAAACCGAGAAATGACGGTCTCACTTGAACATTTAACCAATGGGTACATTACTAGCTACAACGTATCTATTCTGCATTGCAATATCCGCAGCGTTATTAAAAATATGAATAGCCTTCAGGTGCTTCTACGAGAACAAAAATTCGCTTATGATGTGATTGCGTTGCCGGAAACATGGCTCCAACCTAACCAGGTTGTAAATATTCCAGGATATAATGTAGCGTCCTTTTTCAGACCAACACAAACCAGGGGTGGTGGTGTGATAATGCATATAAAAGAAAACTTGGAATTCAGAACATGTACCCCCCGAACCAAGCAAGTACCCTCTGAATACGACATGCTCTTCTTTGAACTCGGCATAGCACTAACAATTGGCGTGTTATATCGTTCACCAAACTCTTAGCTTCCTTCTTTCTTGGAAAAATTAGAAATACTCCTAGATAACTTGGCTGCTAATAATAAAAAACGTTTTGTGCGGACAGTTTAACCTTGATTTGTTGGAAAATTTCAACCTGTGCACAGGACGATCTATGTACGTTACGGATTCAGAAACCCCATCACGCACGAAACATGTATTACTGATCATTCCTCGACTCTTATCGACCACATGCTGTGCAACTGCGATGCCGGCGATACTTTTTCTGACGTTCTGCAGTCAGACATCAATGATCTTTTTCCTATTTTTTTCCTTACCTCATTTCGGTGTGACATGCCCGCACCAACAGCCGTTCAGTCTGCCACTCGGATTGATAACGGTCGACCGCGAGACAGTTTACACGCTTTACGGGATGAAAGTTTCAATGGCACAGACGTGAACAAAATGTACGAACAATTTCGGGACGTTCTCAATCAAAACGCAATAATAACTTCTGTTTACACGCGTAAGAACGCGCGCCCAAGCCAACCTTCGATAACACACAGCATCCTTACCCTCTCTCGACCAAAGATTATTGGTACCAAAAACATAAGCGAAATAAGGAAAGTGAATACTATCGCTGTCACTACAAATCTACGAGAAACAAGTTAACAGCTTTACTGAGCCGCAGTAAAAAGGCATACTATTGTAGCCTTATCGCAGTAAACCAAAAAAAATTCAGGAAAACTTTGGCAGGTAATAAATTCCGTAATAAAAGGAAACACGTGCACTTCCCCACTTACGGATCTAGCTTTCTTTGGTGGATGAAATGCAGAACTGTCTTCCAGCTTTAATGAGTACTTTACCAACGTTGGCCGCTATCTTGCATTACAGCTACCCCCTCTGAGCAGCTTCAGATTGCTTTCTAGCATTGTAAATTCTTTTGTGTTTTTTGAAATTACTTCAGAAGAGATAATGTCTACTCTAAACATTATGCCTACTGGCAAATCATTGGGGTACGATGGCATAACGACTCGAATTTTCAAACTTAATGCAGAGGTAATTAGCCCATTCGTTGTAAAAATATTTAATAAGGCACTCTATAATGGTGTATACCCCGACCTGCTTAAGATTGCAAAAATAAGGCCTGTATATAAATATGGTCATGCGAACCTTATTGAAAACTATAGACCGATTTCTGTACTCTCCGCAATAAAATAGGTTATTTGAAAAGTTGATAGCGAAGCGCATTCTGAAATTTTTAGTTATATAAAATGTTATAGCCCCACAACAGCATGGATTCTGTCCAAACAAATCAACATCCGCAGCTGTTATTAACGTTGCGAATATCATCAATACCGCACTGAAAGAAGGAAAACTGGCTGTCGGTATATTTTTAGATGTGCGAAACGCTTTTGACACTGTAGATTATGATATACTTCTCAAGAAACTTCATTGCTATGGTTTCCGGGATTCCTCTCTAAATTTGATTCAAAGTTATTTGTCCCAACGCAAACAATGTGTTTGCATAAATGGAGGAGGAGGAATAAACTTTATTCCAATATTAGTCTTTGTAGTAGTGGCAATGGGGGGTCTTCTCAGTCCAGAAGTCCCTGGGCGGTCGCTGCCAGGCGGGCCCTTTCAACCAGCCGAAGCTGATCGCCGGGGTCCGGGCTGGCTAGCATGCCTTCCCACTGCTCATTGTTGGGTAGGGAGTAGGGGGGAGGGATGGTGTGTGGGAGCACGCCCAAATCATATGATACAGTGTGCAGGGTTGGGGACAGTACTTGCAGGTGGCGGAGTAGGAGGTGGGATGAATGGCGTGGAGGAGGGTGCCGTGCGGTTAGGTGTTGGTTTGAAGGCGGCGGTATGTGGTGGCTTCTTCCTTAGTCAACTTGTCGTGGGGTGGGGGAAAGATGCGGCGTTCGAGGCGGTAATGTTCGAGGATGTCGTTGAATTTTTGAGGCACAGAATGGTGGACTTCCGACGGTGATGCTGGAGTGTTGGAGGGGAACGCCCGGTAGATATGCGCGTGGGCGGCAGCATGAGCCGCCTCATTCCCCTCCAGACTCACGAAGAAAGAGCAGGACACGTCTCAGCTCTGCGATCGAAGCCCTCGAACACTGTTCTACTTTGACGCTCAGTGGTGATTTTGGTTGGGGGGTTTGCCGATTTACGGGGTTGGCTGCTTGTTTAGTTTTATCTCTGTTCCCTAACCGCGGCAGGGGATAGGAGTTTATCATGTCTTTTTTTGTCTCCCCCGGCCACGGAACCACTCCCTGGTCGGCTAGTCTCTCGCGCAGGACGTGCCTCTGGACTCCTTCCTGCGGAATGGCGTCACGGCTGTTCCGGTGGCTTTGGTCCCTACGAAGGCGGGGCGATCCGGCTCAAAAACTACAAGACAATTCAAAAAGACCTTCAAGCGGTAAGCGAGCACTACAAGAGCGTGAAGGAGGTGAGACCGTATGGAAAGGGTGGAATCATCTGCAAATCCTCAGACAAGGCCTGCTTGGCCGACCTTCTTACGTGCACGAATTTTGGGTCTTTCCCGGTGAGCCCTTTTGTGCCATCTCACCTTGCATGCTCCAAAGGAATTGTCCGCGGTGTTGATGTGGACATCTCTCCCAGTTAACTGCTAGACCAATTTCTGGATGCTGGCGTAGTCGCAGTTTACCGATGCTCCCGAGTAGTTGACAGCACTCGCATTCCAACTGAGTCTGTGATAGCTACTTTTGCTGGCACTGCATGCCCGTCAGAAATCAAGGTGTGGCCTTTGGTGTACAGGGTTGATCCTTTATCGCCCCGTCCTCGCCAATGCCGCAACTGCTGGCGTTTCGGTCACAATACAGGGTCATGCATATCCTCTACCCGCTGTGGCAACTGTGGGGGCGAGCACTTGGCTAGCCAGTGTACTGCTGTTGAATCTTCGTGCTGCCTTTGCGGATCTGCGCATCCAGCCGACTACTCAAACTGTCCGGCTCGTGAATCAGAAATTAATGTTCTCGAAGTACTAGAAAAACGTCGATGCTCTCGTAAGGAAGCAATGGCAATAGTGAAAGAGAGAACCTATGGGTACGCTTGGGCAGTGGCCCGTCAAACCCCATCGAATGAACAATCTCTGGCAAAAGCCATATGTATTGCTTTCAAAGAAGTCTTGCTTGCAGAAATTTCCGGCCAACTAGCGTTGTCTGTCACTGAACAGGTATCAAATCTGTTGTCGGCACATACACAGCAATTGGCGCAGGTTCTGTCGTTACCCTTGTCTGCCTTCCAGCAGCCGGGTTGTTGGCAGTCGGCATCCAAAACTCCCACAGAGCATGTACCCCAGACTTCAAGAGTTCAGACAATCATGTCCGAGTCGAGTCATCCATCGGCCACCTCACTCCAGCAGTCTGCTCCCAACGAGGATGGTAGGCAGATTTCAGCTACCACATCAACTGTTCAGGCTTCGACGCCTGTCTCTGCGGCCCCTCAAGGTCAGCCATCCTGCTCCGATCTTGATCTAGATAATGAGTTTGATATGGAAGTTGAAAACTCCGCAATGTCGGCAAGACGCCCTGAAAGTAAGAGATCACCTACCAGCTCACAACCGCCCACGTCCCCTTCAGAAGTGCGTTCGAAAAAAGCCAAAAAGGGCCAATCCGAGGTTAAACTCAAAGAAAGCATTTTGGAGGCAGCTGTGGCTGCCATCAACTCCCCTTAATGTCCCTACGCATTCTTCAGTGGAATTGTCGATCAGTAATAGCGGCCCACGCGGATCTAAAATATCTTATCCACAATCATTCCCCAGATGTTATTATTCTACAAGAATCCTGGCTATTCACGGCAAGCACTTCATGCTTCCAATCTTTAGTGTGTTTCGTCTAGACAGGACAACAAGAGGTGGTGGATTATTGATTCTCATATCGCTAAACTTTTGCCGCAAAGCAAAGTTGTTCTTCCAGTACATCTCGTCAGAGGTTCCTCCTCTCGTCGAGAGGTAACTCATGGCCATTGATATCTTCCTCCCTGGGTGTGTGCCCTTCTCGTTACTTAATGTTTATTTCCCTACCGGTGTGCTTACCACCAATCCTCTTGATTGGCCATGTCCTCCTGTCAGCAAAACGTCATAGTCGCAGGAGACTTTAATTCCCATCATGTTTAGTTGGGGTTTCAAAACAGACATAAGCGGCTGCCGTTATTGGATTGGACCGCAGAAAATAACTTGGTCTGCTTCAACTCGGGCAATGCGACATTCTTTAGGGGTCAAACACATTCAGTTTTGGATTTAGCGTTTGTAAAGGGCGGATTAATTTCTTCGTGGAGTACCATTGACTGCCCCTTGAGTAGCGACAATGCACCCATTGTTTTTAATGTAGCAGCCTCCCCGAGCGCACCAAACCGTGTAGTGCGCACTTTAATAAATTATCAGGTAATGCAACAAAAACTACGCTCAGCCCTCTCCTCTCTACCTAAGGACCCTGCGGAAACGAGAGCTCTGGAGGTAACAACAGTACTAAAAAGTTCACTAAAAAACTCACAATTTATTGTTTCTTCAACCAAAAAAGACGGAGTCAGTCCTTGGTGGAATCAAGACTGCGCCAGGGATTATCGTCGTAGAAAGGCGGCATGGACTGGAGAAATTTATTCACAATCAAAGCCCTGATAACTGGGTGAATTTCAAATATTACTCCGCCATTTTCCGCCGAACTATATCTGTGCGAAGGAGGAGTTCCATAAAAGTCGCTTTTCCGCGCTTTCAGAAAAGAAAAACCGGCGTGCGTTGTTTGCATTCCTGCGCAACCGTAAAAGTACTGGTAATCCAAGTACAGTTGTTTCAGTTGTGGAGAAGCCGGAGGAACTTTAGATTACCTCGAACAGATCTCTAGGGAATTACAAAAAAGGTTTACTGCATCCCTTCCTTCTATTATACTTGAAATAGACCCAGGTTCAGACTTTTCTGCGGTAACGATGGAAGAGATGGCTGATGTCATCATGCGTCTCCCGGACTCCTCTCCAGGGCCCGATGGTATCTCTACCGCCTGTATAAAGCTCCTCTTTCAGGAGTCACCTGAGGATCTGTTAAATATCGTCAATACTTCCTTAGAAAAATCATGGATCCCCGCAGATTGGAAAATTGCGAAAATTGTTACTCTGCTAAAAAACCCTAGTCTAGGAACTATCCCTGACAACATTCGTCCAATCGCTCTGACTAGCAACTTGGTCAAGTTGGTGGAGAGAATTTTACATGGCCGTTTACTCCGCTTCCTCTCTAAAGAAAATATTCTTAGTCCCCATCAAATCGGCTTCCGCCCAGGCTGCTCTATTTGGTCAGCTCACGTTGACTTGGAGAGCAGAATACAATTTCCCGCAGAGATGTAAGCAGGTTTGCGCGCTGGTCACACTGGACGTGGCCAAGGCATATGACAGCGTGGAGTATAGCATCCTGATTGCCAAACTCAAGGATTGTGGTCTTCCCAAATACATCATCTCCTGGATACAACAATTTTTAATTGGTCGTCAATATTTTTGTTCCAAAAATGGTTTTAATTCATCGACTCGACAGCAATCAAGGGGTGTTCCGCAAGGATCGGTTCTTTCTCCTATCCTTTTAATATATTGCTGAGTTCTATTCCAATCAATCAGGCAGTTTGCTCTTATGTATATGCTGATGACATAGCCTTCTTTTCTGCTGCGCCGAATATTCACGATCTATATGAACAATTACAGGCATATCTGGGTTCTATCGAGAGGTGGATTACAGGTTTGAATTTGTCCATTAACGTCGCTAAATGCGCGGTCCTCTTGTTTCCATTATCCACTCCTGTTAACCTTTGTTTGAGTTATCGCGAGAAGAACATTCCTCAGGTGACTGCTCTGAAGTACTTGGGTATTATCTATGACAGTACGCTTGATTGGCGCCCGCACATAAACCACATTTCGACAAAAGGGGAAAGAGCTCTAGCATTGTTGCGTAGAGTTAGCAACAGAAAAATTGGCATGCGGAGGGACACCCTACTCTTTATATACGGTGGTTATGTAAGACCCATTTTAGAATTTGGGTGTGTCCTCTTTTCGGGTGCAGCCAACGTACAAACTCCGTCCTCTTATTCTTTTGGAGCGACGAGCACTGAGATTATGCCTCGGCCTACCGCGATATGTCGCAAACAACATTCTGTATTTAGAAGCCCGCTCGCCGTGTCTAGAGTCTCGATTTAAACTTTTAACAGTGCAGACTATGATGGGAATCTTCGAGTCTCCTTTGAGCAAATCTTTGTCATTGATGGTGGCTCAGCCAGCATTGTTTTTTAACTATCCATGGCCTCGATAACAATCGTCCTCAATGTGTGTATGCCCAAAGCTTGCTTTCACCGCTCAACATCAGTCTTCCGGAAATTCTTCCGATGTTACCTGAAGTCGTACCTGCTCCTATGTCCCTCGATAACGTATTCCCCCATAACGCCAAACTGCTATCCACACGGATACTAATGGGTTTGCTGGACGAGCATCTGGGGAACTTGCGCTCACATGTGGTAGTGGCAACGGATGCATCGCAACGTGCGGAGAGGGCGGGCGTGGGAATTTTCAGCCCACAATCTAATTGGTCATTTTCTTATCGTTTAACTGATTTTACTCCTATATTAGAAGCTGAGTTTTTTGCAATAGTTATGGCCTTAAAGAATTACCTCCACAATATTTAAATGTTGCTATTATTTCTGATTCCCTGTCGGTTTGTACCGCGCTAACATCTCCAAAAAATTCATTACTTATCCGTACCTTCAGCGCCTTGTGCCTCCCCATTTACGCGACATTCGGCTCATCTGGGTCCCAGGGCACAGGGGCCTATGGCTCGATGAAACGGCTGACTCTTTGGCCGGTTCAGCTTTAGATGGCCCTACGGTGGACCTCAGCCCTACCCCATTTCTCCTGGCGCGCGCAAGGTTCCGCAGATTTCTACGACTAGGATGACACAGGAAGGTACTATCACAGGCTTGGATGACTATGCCCATCTTGCTCACACTTGGACTGCGAGATTTTGCGAGTCCCGCCAGTGTGAGGTCACTTTAACAAGTATCAGATGCAGAAAAACGCAGCTTAATTTTATTTGCATCGCGCTGGTCTCACCTCCTCCGGTCTTTGTGCTGCTTGCGGTGAATTGAAACAATCGAACACTTTTTCCTGTACTGCCGCGGATTTTCATTCATTCGGAAACGGTATCTAGCCGCACCAATTCAACGTATTGGCCTTCCTCTGTCGATGCCGGTGCTTCTTTCGTTCGGGGCCACATCCCTGGGGTTTTGTCGTAGAGGGATATTGCGGCCATTCACGCGTACATATCTGAGACCCGACGCATGTCCTGCTAACTCGGTCAAAATTTTTTAGCCTTTTTTCCCAAAAATGACATTATTCACTGATTCATTCTTTAGACTATTATATAATTCGGTAACCGTTTCCCCAATTCCTACAGGCTGATTATATAGGGCCATGAGGTGGGCGTTTTAGCCCCAAAAAGCCACCCCGATCCTGGCCAATCCCCCACGTGGGTATGTGCCACTCGAAAAGGAACAACAACAACAACAACAATAGAGCACCCGGCGTCGGCCAGCTCGACTTACGAGAACACTCTCCCAGTGTTCGGGGCATAATCTATGGCGTGCTGCTCTCCTGGCCAGTTCACGTACGTTTGCGCTTGGGGCCGTTGCGGAATACTTGGGAACAGCAACCCAATGCTTCAAATGTCAAAGGCACGGTCATGTTGCGAAGCAGGCAATGGGCCCGTCCGATGCAAAATATGCGCAGGCCGCACTCGTACAAAGACTGCCCTTCGCACGCACATCCTCGAAGTGCGAATGGTCATGGATCACATCCTGAAACCTTCTCTGCCTGCCCGAAGAAAAAAGCCGCCACTCTTGCAGGCGCAGTTGAGCAACTTCAAGGAAGGGCTCACAAACAACGCGAGCCGCCCCCAAATCCAGAAATGGTTTTGGGGGTAGCTCATCTCAGGGTTTGCTTTTAACACATACAAACGCTACAACGAAAAAGTCCTATGCACGTACTGTTCGAGAAAGCCCCAAAAAGCCCCAGCCTGAACAGCAACAAATACTGACCCGAACTTTCATTACTCCTGTGCTACCCATTGCGACTCAGCGTGCAACCGAACCACCAGCGGAGACCCACGCTCCTACAACGCAAGTCGACTTCAGTAAAGTGATAATTCCCCTGTTATTTGCGGCACTCAAAGCTCTTATGTGCGCCATACCATCCACAAGCGGTTTGCCTGAAGTTGCTGCTATCATGGCTTTGGAACCTCTGCTAGCAGCATCTTGCTCCCTACCTGGTGTGCCATTCACGATCGGGAAACAATGACGGCATCACCATCGCCAACAGTGTCCTTGAACAGTCACCTAAAACGATGCACCATTTTCCAGTGGAACGCTCGTGGTCTGGTCAAAGCTCGGCGATCTACGTCAGTTGCTTCAAACTTACCGATTCCCATTCATTGTCATTTCAGAGTCACGAGTAGATCAGAATTTCCGCTTGAGTGGTTACTATTTCATCCACTCACAACGAGTAAGCGGTACAAGCCGGCTTATCGGGTTCCGTACTGACGTTCCGGCAGTTGAAATTCCAGTCTCACCCCACGAAACAAATGAGTACGTCTGCGCAACTACAATTATTGGTTCTCAGACTTTCACATTCATCGCAGCGTACTTACAACCCAACGCCAAGTTTGATGAGACCAGGCTGGACAACCTCATCACGTCGACTGCCAGGCCCCACATTATCTGTAGGGACTTTAATGTTCATAACGAACTTTGGGGCAGTTCCTAAACAAGCCTACGTGGTGAAAACTCGCAGACCTCCTAATTAGACATGGCATTGATTCCCTAAATCATGGCATCATTACCTTCCTAAAATCCCCCAAAACAACCAGCTGTATCGATCTATCATTCGTACTGCTGGTTTTTCAGCCAAATTCCCGTGGTGCACAGACTTAGAGACAAGAGGAAGTGACCACTACCCGATTTTGATATCAACTCGTGACTTCACTCTCAGACTTACAAAGAACAGGTCGCGTGCACAGACTGGAGAGCTTTCGTGGAAGCCATACGAACCTGCATTACGGCAGCGACTCGAGATGACGAAATTATCCCAACGATACCTCACTGGTTTTGGAACTCCACATGCTAAAGGACAAAACGCTAGAATAAGCACAGTAATGACGCCGAGTACCAAACATTGTGAGCTATTCGTCGCCGTGCTAAGCGAAAAGCCCTCCGTACAAAATCTGCAGAAGATTTACGAGCTTCAGAAGGGCTCAGAGACATGTAATGCGTCACCTATACAAGCTTCAGCGACAACGGTGGAGGAACATTTGTGCAACGTTAAATACTCACCCACCGTTGACGCGCATCTGGCGTGTTGTCAAAGGGTTACGCACGCAACCTAAGCAGCTGCGCCCTTTCGTTGCCCTCTCACTGCACGAGCACTCCTCTTTGAAATTGGTCGCAGAGGAATATTGCAAGATCCTCTCCTCATCAACGCTGAGTACACTTCCACCTCTTAAGCCTCCAGAATCAGCCGTTCCAGCACTGGACCTGCCTTTTACATTACAAGAACTGACAGCAGCAATCTCCGATGTAAAAACCAAGTCGTGTCCAGGTCCGGATGGCGTTAGTTACGCAACCTTCACGCACTTGCCTCACAATGCCCTGCTCCGTCTCCTAGAGTTCTACAATTCCTCTTGGGTGAGCGGTAAGCTGCCCTCTGATTGGAAGCTCGCACAAATTACTCCTATTCTAAAGCCTAGCCGGCCGCCCACGTGTTATTCCTCTTTTCGGCCTATAGCTCTGTTGAACTGTATTGGGAAACTGGAGAAGATGGTACATAAAAGAATGTCCTGGTTTCTCGAAAGCCGACGCCTTTACCCGCAAGAGATGAATGGATTCCGTAGGCACAGATCGTCTATTGACAATATAATTACCCTTATCTCGTCAGTCGAGGAGCAATTGGATTCTAGCCGCATACCAATCGCAATTTTCTTAGACATAAAAGCTGCCTACGACTCTGTCACACACACAGCCATTCTAACTGCTCTTGCAGTACATGGCTTTGGAGGAAGACTCTACGCCTGGATCGAGGATTACCTTGCTGGACGTCAGCTTTTCATGCGCACTTCGGATGGTGACACATCACGTTTCCCCGTCGAAAAAGGCGTTCCACAAGGAGCCGTTTTAAGTCCACTGCTATTTAATTTGACTCTCATACAGCTGAAACGGTGCTTACCGCGGGGAGTTAACATCACGATTTACGCAGACGACATTTGTATCTGGCACGCAGCACGCTCCCGACGCACCACTCAGCAACGTCTCCAGAAGGCCCTCTCTCCATTTCAACCTACCTTGCTGCTCGTGGACTTCACCTATCGCAGGAGAAAAGCGTTGCAATGGCGTTTACAAGGAAGCGCATGGATCGGTACCCAATTCTGCTGAGTGGACGAGCCCTCCCGTACGCCCGGACCCACAAGTATCTTGGCGTAATCATCGACCGTAATCTCTCCTGGTCGCCTGAGATAAAAAGACTGTGTGCCCGCATCTCTGCGACGTCTCAGGTTCTGAGATACCTTGCCGGTTCCAGATGGGGCAGCAACTGCGGGTCGATGCTACAGCTTCACAAAGCTTACGTCGATGGCTTCATACGCTATAGCCTTCCCTTACTACACCATGCAGCGCCTACTAACAAAATGAAGCTAGAAGCGGCGCGACGGAACAGCCTGCGCATTTGTCTTGGACTACCCAGAGGTTCCTCGGGTGCCGGGACCGTCGCTGAAGCTCGTTGCTTGCCTCTGGACGCACTCATGTTACAGGAGTCGCTCCGTGTCCATTACCGGCATCTACTTCAACCTACACCCCACTGTCTGAGCAGGATCACTGCGGCCCAGAGTTCTGGGTTTGGAGATGCTATTAGAGCTTTGTCCCTTCCCAAAACAACGCAACCACCGCGAGCAATGCCATCTCAGTTTCCGCCCTGGACATTAGCGTCTACTCGTATAGGTTTAGGCATCCCAGGGATGACATCTAAGAAGATAACGCCTCAGGCTGAACTGCTCCAAGTGGCGTTGGACTACATGCACAGGTTGCATTTCACCAGGGTTCATCTTTTCACTGATGGGTCTTTGTTGCCGCAAAGTTTCTCCTCTGGACTATTCGTCCCGTCGACCGGTAAACTCTTCTCCTACCGTTTAGACAGACCAACGCCTCGACATCAGCTGAACTACACTCCCTCAAAGAGGCAATCCGCTACATCCTACGTCAAGATCCCAACGAATGAACTATATTCACTGACTCTTCAGTGCGTCCTTAAGAGCGGAAAGCACTTCATATGAACTTGCCGTTCAAGATATTCTCTATCTACACCACCTTGCAGTAGGCGCTGGGCACAATATTGTGTTTCAGTGGGTGCCTGGTCACTGTGGGATAACAGGAAACCAAAAAGCTGATGATGCTGCCTCTGCAGGCCACACCTGCTGAAATATACGAAGAACATTTTTTACCAAACACGACGCTTCCACCATGGCCACACGCTACGCCCTTTCAGAGAGAAACAGAATGTGGTCAGATCCTACCCATCACCACAAGCTGTCGAAGACTTCCTCACCAGCTCCCCCGTCATCTAGAAACATTATTTCATCGGCTCCGACTTAATGCAGCTTACACCAACAGCTACCGTTTCCGCATTGGACTATCTACCACCTCCAGGTGCAACAACTGTGCATCGGAAGACACAATTGAGCATCTTTTACTCTACTGTCCTGCCTACAAAGACTCTAGATCAACTTTGCTACAGAACATTGCACGCATAGGTTATACGCAAGGACCAGTGACCTTAAAAACCATTTTAGGGCCCTGGCCGTCTTCTTCTCAGCAACGCCTAGCCCTAAAATTTCTGTTTTCGTACCTCAGCGACACTGGCTTAATTCAAAACTTTAAATCTCTTCACTCTGAGACTTTCGCTCTTGCCCTTTTACTTAATTTCGTTGGTCCCTCTCTCAGCTTGCATCTCTTTTCTGCCCTCCTCTCTCTTGGGCCTTTCTTCCTTTTCCCCCTCCCCTAACAGAGTAGCATGAAGGCGATTTTGTACGCCGGCTAACACTCTGTTTTCTAATAAAGAGCTCTCTCTCTTTCTCTCTCTGCGCCGGGGGTGGGGAGCACAGACACCGACTTGGCGCTAAAAGCGGCGAGTCCGCGAGTCGAGTGGTCGCGGTCCAACGCGGTCCACTTAGGGAGGGTTGTGAAAGCCTGAGAAAAAAACGATCCGGGTTTGCCTGCCATGGAGCAGTATCAACGGCAAGTTCAGAAATCTATGTGAGGTGCGACAGTCGGGTCTGGAACCTAGGAAGAGGTGCCGCCAGCTCTGAAGTTTCTCTAGGCTTGCGCAACTAGTGTAAGCTGCGGCAATATTTCGAAAAAAAAGCTGTGTTGGTGTGAATGTAACGCTGTTGCCTTGTGAGAAATCGTAGTCAGATTGTCAGCCAACATGATTCCACTGTTGCGGAGCCTTCAATCGGATAGTTTTTTGCTGAGCTTGTGGTTGAGATCGGCTTGGACGGGAGAAAGGCTTGAAGTACCTTAGTTATTTAATGAAGACGGCCGCTGGCTCCATCATCGTTGTTGTGGAGCCTATTCAGCTTCTTTGTGTTACGTTGCTTTCGCGCCAGTTATATGCAGCCGCGGGAAGGCATTTCATCTATGATCGTCTTTCTGTGAATTGCGGGATGTAACATATTATGCGCGCAGCGGGCCGAGATACCCAGCTATAGCCGATAGAGATATTCGCAGCAGAGGAAATGTCAATGCCTATTTCGGTACCTCGGCCGCACCTTTGTTGTCTTGCGAGGAGAAGAGGCTGATCATTTTTGTGAGGGTGTTCGAGGTTATTTTTCTTATAGCAATAATCACGTCGCGGGGGGGAGGGTAGATTGAGGTTTCTCTAGTAAAACTGGCGGAATGCCTATTTTCTAGTTGACAAGGGTAGCTACCGCATTCCAGCGTGCTAGGCACGGGTGTCTTATTGTCGGTAGAGTTTCGCAAGCTGCGAGGTCATATGAGTGACAGAGTATGAGTGGGGAAGCGCGCGAGTAAGTCTAAGCTGGTTGTACTGCTTGCATTTACGGGGTGTGCATGCCATTGGTCACGCGTCGGGGTGTACCACCGCTGTGGCGGGTATGCGTCAATGGGCAGACGGCCAGGCTTTGTAATGAGCGCCGCGAGTTTTTGTGTACGGAAACACCCTAAGAAAGAGAGATAATTAACCCATGCTCCTTTTGCGCATAGAACGTGCTGCCCCACCTTCCAAGCTTGAGCGTTGCGAGTTTCCCTATAAAGTTGCTTTTTTTGTGCTGCCCAGTTCAAGGATACTAGCTCGATCCCGGAATAGGTACCTCCTTTTCAGATGCAGGCGAAAAGTGAACACAAGCATGACAAAACCCGCTTATGCTGGTAAGCAGCCACCTATCTTCCTTGCCGCGAATCAGGCGAACACGAAATCCATTTAAACTACCAGCAATGAAGATTGCCTGCTGATTACCAGCGAAAGATGTTGTGTCATGCTTTCGGTAAGCACCGAGCAGGTGACGGTGAAACTGGCAAGATCGTTCTGCTTCATAGAGATTCTTAGTAAGTATATTACACAGCAAACTGGCCTGGGAATCCATGCCGTGGGGAGGGTTTCGGGAAGTGTATAGCTTCTCTCTTGGCATGACTATGGGATTTTTAGGCGTCCTAAATTTTCTTCCTTCAGTATGCATTTCTCTGTTTAGGAGGCATAGAGTTTCTTAGTACGTATATTAGAGAGGAAACTGCACCTGGGAATTGATGTCGTCCTGGGGGGTTATGGGAAGACAACAGCTTCTGTCTTGTGCTTGACATGACAATTGGATTCTTAAGCGGTTTTTTTATTTGCTTTCCTCACTATACAATAACATGTCCAAAAGCTATGAGGTAGCTGAAATTCTCTGTGTTCTGTGGTAGCAGTGAGCCGTGGGAACTGCGTGCATTGTTAAAGAGCAGGCATTGCGTAATCGTACCTAACTTTGGTCATGCCGCACAATGTGGTACAATGTGGAGGAAAACCTTGAGAGTGACCACATGATAATAGAGACTGACCTTCAGGAATCCCTCTACCGAAGACATCTAAGTGAAGCTCGAATCTCAGATTGGCATAATTTAAGGAAAAGCCGGCAACCAAATCCGAAGGACCCCATTATGGACATTAAAAATTGGGTACGGAAACTGCGAGAAGACATAAAACCCAAACCAGAGTCCTCCCAACCACCACCCAGACCCCAGCTGTAGACAGACATACCCGTACCACATACGTATAAAGGGTAGCCATCTGTTTCATTTGTTGTAGCTCGGCACAGCCTCAGTTGGCGATGGGGAGCAAAAACACCACCGGAAGCTCAACCTCCGCATTGCAAAACTCTTGGCGGAAACAGAGGCCCGCACCACGAAGCTCTGCAAGCAGAACTGGCTTGAAAATGTGATGAGCTCCGAGGCACTCTAAGCACATCCAAAACCTGGAGTCTCCTCCGAGACCTCATCGTCCTGACAAAAAGGAAAGAAGAAACTAGTAAAACCACGCAGAATATCATTCATCAATTTCCGGGAACCACAGACGATTTGCTTCGTGCTCTCCAATCCCACTACATACTCGGTTCACCCCGTTTCCACCCGCCTCCGTACAATGGCTCCCACAACGCTCACCACAACGCCCACAGCGCAGCCCTTGCGAAAATCCTGAAGAACTTATCACCAGGGATGAGCCAAATCACCAAAAGAGCTCGGCCAAATCTTGATGACAACATAATTTGTGCACTCACGGGATACATGAACCATTGTTGGGAGAAGGGCGCCATACCCTCAGCATGGAAGAAAGCCGAAGTCAGGCTTATCCAAAATCCGGGCAAAGATCCAAGCATAGAAAATATGAGACCGATTTCTCTTGCTTCATGTATTGGAAAGCGCATGGAGCATGTTGCTGTTAACAGACTACAGCGCTACGTTGAAGAATCCCAACGCATGTCACACACAATGTTTGGTTTCCGGCCACATCATTCAAGACATTCTCCTGCAATAAAAGATGTTCTGAGCAAAGCCAACAAGCTCACACCGAAGGCTATTTTGGCCCTCGATAAAGTCAAGCACTAAGCCATCCTCCAAAACCTTAATAACCTTGGATGCAGGGATCAAATGTACACATACATTCGAGACTTCCTAATGGGTCATGTGGCAGTCATCAAAGTTGGGGGCTTGACCTCTCAACCCATCGCGATTGGATGCAGGGGCACTCCGAAGGGGGCCGTGCTTTCCCCGCGTCTCTTCAATATTGCCTTCATCAACCTTCCAAGGCAACTGGATCAGATTCCAGGTCTGCACCATAGCATATATGGTGACGACATCCCGATATCGATAGGGGAAGGCTCAGAAGGCAAAATGAAAGACAAATTACAACAGGCTGCAGACGTTGCCCGAACCTATGTAGCAAACTGTGACCTCAAATGCGCCCCTCAGAAGTCAGAACTCCTACTGGTGCAGAGAAGACCTCGACTCAAGAACGACACTAAGAGGACCATAAAAATACAATTAAATTAGGTTCTCATCAAACCTTCACCCTCCATCAAAATACTGGGCATGATCCTTCGAGAAGACTGTTCCAACTCTCAGGTGATCCCCAAAATCGACTCTTCAATCCGTAAAATCATCTGCATGCTACCCCATATGACGAACGAGACGCACGGAATGAAAGAATAAGACACGATTCGCCTCTTGCAAGCTTTCGCTGTATCAAGAATTGTCTACATCGCTGCCTATGCCATACTCAAAACTTCTTAACGCAATAAGTTGGACGCACTAATCAGGAAGGCCTACAAACAAGACCTCGGACTGCCGATAAGCACATCGACCGAGAAATGGCTTGTGCTTGAACTCCACAACACCCCAGACGAGCTCATAGAAGCCCACTTTACTGCTCTGCAGCCACGACTCGCCACTCCCAGTGGCCTTCACCTTTTGCGCCGTCTCGGATATTTGGTATGAAATTCGGGGCCTGCCATGGAAGATATTCCAGACAAAATCAGAGGAAACATCTCATTTTCCTCCCTACCTCGAAATATGCACCCTCAGCACCATGAGGTCCAAAGAACGGCCACAGCCAAAATATTAGAGAGGAAATATGGGCAAAAAGCAGGGTGGTGTACACAGACGCGGCAGACTACGCCCGGGAGCATGCTTTGACGGCAGCGGTCATCGGCATGGCGCCAACGTTCACGAGCCTGACACTTAGATGCACCAATAAACTGCAAGCGGAAGAAGCAGCCATTTCCCTTGGCATCACTCAAACTGAAGCCATGAATGTCATCTCCGACTCATACGGAACATGCAGGAATTATATAAATCGACGAGTTTCGAAAACCGCACCTCAAATCCTCCAGCAGAAGCCTCCTAGGGGAAATGTGAGTATCGACTAAACACCTGCCCACTCCAGTCTACGTGGAAACCTCGTCGCTCACACGAGTGCCCGATAATTAGCCATCCAGGCTCCACAATAACATCAGCAAAGGCTTAACAAGCTGTTAGTCACGTACAGAGACATCACTCATCATTATAGGCTTTCCCGACTGATACATCCCCCAGGCCATAAGTCCCTCACCGAAGAGCAAGAAACCTTACTCAGGAGACCAATACCTTTCCACACCCTACCAGGCTCCGCGCTATATTCCCTACAGTGTATACATCCACTTGCCCTCACTGTGGAGAGCTCTCAACCTTATATCACATGGTTTGGGCTTGTCAACATAATAAGAATACAGAAAGAACACGAAAGCCAACTTTAGAGTCGTGGGAGCGAGAGCTGGCCAGCCCTGATCCTGATCGTCAGCTTCGGCTCGTCGAGAGGGCGAAGGCGACAGCAAGCTCTTCTGGGGTCCTGGACTGACCACTCCACTCGCAGCGCTGCTATATGATATCAATAATGTTTTCCTCCTGCGGATCCTGTCCATGCCCGAGTAGAATGAACATATGGCTGAGCTGGTAATATGCCGCCGCGAAACCCGCCATGGTGGCTCAGTGACTGAGGCGGCGTTGTGCTGCTAAGCACTAGGGGCGGGTTTGATTCCCGGTCACTACGGCCACTTTTCTGCTTGAAGCGAAAAGCAAAAACACCCGTGTGTACGAGATTTCGGCGCACGATAAAATCCCCAGGTGGTAACAAATTCATCCGGAGCCCTCCACTGATGGACGCCTCATCACCTGCATTGCGACGGCGCGTTAAAAACTGCAAGCAATCAATCAAATATCCAGCCGCGAATGTTGTAGCTTTCGAAAAAAAAGAAACCAAGCGTACTTGGACGAAGGCCAGATACAAAATATACGGGCGCCTGCGGCCGTTTTATCTAGTCTTCGTCCGCAACTTTTTGACGCCACGTTTCTTTTTTCTTCAAGTACGAACCAACTCTTTCAGCAACAAGTTTTGCTAACTGTAGCTGCCGTTCAGTGCAACGGGTCAAACCGAAGGCGACAATTTCATAGGCACGCTCAAAAATATTTCCAATTTCCTCAAGCAACTGCCTTTACATAATTAAAATTAATAACGGAGGAGTCCCTAATATGTTTCCCACAAAGTATTAACATTGTTATAGCTACCAGCTTGATCTGCAGAACAGTCGGCACAACCGTTCCGGCAAAAAAATACCCTTTACTTCCTCTTTCCTTAGCTTTAAAACACTGTTTTATTTTCCAGGTATTTAATACCATTGAATTCCCTGCGTTTTTGTTGCACTGTGTTCGAATATATTGTAACGACTGGACTAAGATGACCATTTTCTTGTCGTCGTCGTCGTGGTCTTCGCAGTGGAGGATGTTGGCGGTTAGTGACGTCAGCGGCCTCACCTCCGGAAGTCGCTGCCCTTAGTTTCCCCGGTTCTCGGGGCTACCAGGGCGACGGCTGGTAGAACGTGGCGCGACATGTGGACTCAGGATCTGCGTGGGGTGGGAGGAGACGGTGACCGGGGCTCATGGCGTATGGGAGGAAACATGTTATGACGTCCGGCGATGTACTCCTCGATCTCCTGGGGTCGTTCTCCGTATTTTGGGCATGGTGCGTTCGGCGCGAAATCCCCGCAATCCAGCCCGACGGTACGCACAGGTGCGGTAGACGTGCCCTGCTTCCCCACAGTGGAAGCAGAGAGGCCTGCGGTCGTGGGCACGCCATACGTCGTTCTTCCGGGGTGTTACATCCATCTGGTAAGACACGTCGCGGGGTGCCAAATGTACCTTAGGCTGCGGCGAGACGGGACGATCGCGGGCGGAGAGCAGTAGGCAGGGTTCCTCAAGGTAGCCGCGTACGAAATGCGTGGCTCCTGTCGCGCCATGTCTGCTTGCTCCGATGTCCTCACAGCTTGGCTGATTTCTTCTCTGACAATTTCGGCGATGGACACCGAAGCAGGTGACACGTTTCCCAGTTGAAGGCGGTGGAGCTCCTCTCTGACTATTTGCCTCACAATCTCGCGGAGCCCAGGCATTCCGAGTTGAGCTACGTTTGACACGGTGGCTCCTTCGCGGTGGTATTGCCGGGCCCGTTGCCGAAGCGCCCTCTCGATCGCCGTAGCCTCCTTAATAAATTCGGAAACGGTTAATGGCGGATTCCGTACTAGACCGGCAAAGATTTATTCCTTGACCCCTCGCATGAGGTGCCGCACCTTCTTGTCCTCAGCCATCTCGGGGTCTGCCCACCTGAACAGACGAGACATGTCTTCGGCGTATGTCGTGACGCTCTCATTAGGACGCTGACTCCTGGCTGAAGCGCAGCCTCCGCCGTTTCTTTGCGGTCACCGGTCACGTAAGCCGCAAGTATCCGCCGGCGAAACTCCTCCCAGGACGTCATCTTGGCCTCGTAGTTCTCGAACCACGTTCGTGCGCCTTCCTCCAGAGCGTAGTACACATTATGTAGCTTGCGCTCCTCGTTCCATTCGTTGAACGCGGCGACGCGCTCGAACCGGTCCAGCCAGTCTTCCACATCTTCAAAGCTCTCCCCATAGAAGATCTTCGGCGTCCGTGGCTGATGAACCACGTACTGAATGGAAGGGGTAGGTGGAGGAGGTGCATCCATGACGCCGGTGTTTCGCCCCGTCATCTTCCGATTCCGGTCAGCCAAGGGCCCGCACTCCGCAGGCAATCCGCGTAGGCGTCGGCTGATCCGCTCGTGAACTGGTGTAATTTCGGTACCTGGCGGCCTTGTAGTCGGCCTCCTGGTAGGATCGGGTATCATGTACCCCGCACCTTCACCACTTGTAAAGGTGAAAGTGAACACTGGGGTTTGTAGCAATAAAGAAAATCACTTTATTTAGAGGGCGAACGTGTGCCCGTAAGTCTCCTGTCACCGCTAGCTACAGCGTTAACCGAAACTGCTCCTTCGTCTTTCTCTTCGCCTTTTTTTCAGCTGCTGGCTTCAACGTCCTCACTTCCAATACTGAGTGTGGGCCGCTGGGTCTGTCTGGCAATGATGATAATAATGCCGTGGCAATATACGGCCACAAAATTGTTTTAAACCAATATATTGATGAAACTAAGTCGAGCCCATAGTATAATGGCAGCCCATGACGACACAGACGGCCTTGATGTGAACCGCACAGACGCTATAGCGCCGATATAGTTCTTCCAGATAAATAGCCAGAGTAAAATCTCTAGTATATAGTAAGAAACTCTGTAACGAGGTAGCTTAAAAGGCCGCAAAGCCAAAATGCTCCCTGTTGTTTTGTAGCCGAAGGGCTTTTCATTACACTGTAGCCGAAAGCCGTGGCAGAGGTATGACAGCGGAGGCTCGGTGCGTTCAGCTGAACAGCGGGTGATGGTGTCTAGTGTTGGCCATTTTTGTCGGAGTAAAATAAAATTGCCGCGGCTTGCACTAGTGACTCAAGGCTGACGGCCCTCTCCTTCGCCGGATACCCAGCTGTCGCACTTCATATGGATTTCTGAACTTGCCACCGAAAGTTCACCATGACTCGCAGGCCCGAGCATCTTCTTATTTCACATCCCTTCCAAAGTGGACCCGCGTCAGCACACGCTAGAACCAGCGGCCAAGGGCAAAGTCAACGGTACTAATAACCCAGATGAAATAACTCTGTGCGCTCCGAATGCGATGACAGCCTTTCGCGTCTTGCCATCTAAAGATGTTAATCGGATGCACTATGTCGTTTTTGTTCTCCTAGGATTGTTTAGATTGTGCCGCATGATTGATTGGCATGCGGAACCCCCGTAGGCCGACCAAGTGCATTTTTTTTTTAATCAGGCGGCGTTGTTCCGTAGCTTTTGGACTGTGCAGAGTGATACACCGGAGTGGCTGCCTCTTTTCGATGCGAGCATTTGCATGCCTGACTTTTGAAATGGTGCCAGTCTCTGTAAGACTGACGTCCCGAGCCTTTGCTGCGTGTGAGTGTTTATATTTCTTGTTAAATGTCTTGTCTAAATTTTTTCTCAAATATCCATGCATCAAAGAAAAGGAAATGTCATGACAGATAAATCCGAGAGACGCCGGTTTCATAATGAGAGGAACCCAGGTTCGATTCCCGCGAGGTGAAGCATTTTTTTTTTAGCTGGAGGTTTTCTTTTCGCGTTGGACAATTTACGGCCGCCGCGATGATCCGTACTGGGGAAAAAAATTACACCATCTTCCCGTGGGGAACCCTGGTGAGGATGCGAAGCATCGTGGCGGTTCCGCGTGGTTCCATTGTGTTGCCGTTATGTTGAGTGATCTGGTTTTTACTAGCGCCAGAGGGAATTCCGCGTCCGGGTCGACACCGGTGGCAAAGGCACGCAAGTGCTTTTGTGTTACGGTGAGTAGGCGGTGGTTCTCGAGGTGCCGAAACTCGTCCATCATATTCTTGTCGATGTTGTCCCTGTGGCAGAATCGGTAGTCTCCGTCAGCTTTGGTGAGGTAAATGTTGTTGACATGGTGCACCGGCTGAGACCAATGTACACGCCCCTCTCTTCGTAGCTTTGTCTTCTTGTTTCTTCTTCTTCGGCGGTTCCTACGGGAAGATGACGACGGTGGTGAACGCGAACCTATCTCGTGATGGATTCTTTGGTTGGCAAATCCCTAGGGGCATCTTGCCACATCAGCATCAGAGGCGCTGCGGACGGGGCCTGGTTGAGCTATCAAGGCGCGTGGCGCGTCCCGCCATAGCTTTCCCGCGGGAAATTCGGCATCCCTCTAATGTTTCAGTTCGTCGTTTCCGTTGACGTTCAGCTTCGTTTCCTTGTTGTATCATTAGCTTCTTGCGTAGTTTGAATGAGTCAAGGACATAAGGCGCGTTCGTAGCACTTGCTTTTCCGTCCCGGTTTGTAGCGTAGTGGGAAGAGCACCGCGTTGCCTCCCGTTGCGGCCAGAGAGTCGTGGGATCGAAACAGGGCGCGCTTTGTTTCTTTTTTTATAGTGTAGTATCGCGGAGCTGTGGGTGTAAGGAGGAGAGTTGCGCATGCGCAGTGAGCGTGTGGACGGCGCCGCCATCAACGACGGAGGACCAGGCGAGCCTGAGAAATGCTCCGCATTTAAAAATTGCCGTTCTCAGATTCAGAAATGCCCCATTTCTAGCGTTCCTCCCCCATACCCCCCCCAGGCTTCTCACCGTTTCCCGGCAAATTTCCCTGTATTCTCTTCTTGCAGCTGGTACTATGTTTACGTGATTTCGTGTTCGGTTTTGGGCGTTAGCCACTGCCACCTATGTCTAAACTTTACGTAACCTTCCAGACGTAGACGCCATTCAGAAAATCAGTTTCAGCGTGAACTAAATTTGATTAACACCGCTCAGCATCTTGCAGTGTTCATTTCACGTTTGTACCAAACAGCATGCTTTACTTTTGATTAACGATAAAGGTTTAACGTGAAAACCACCAGTATGCACAAGAACAAGACAGCTCTGAGTGATTCAGGTAATTTTACCTGAGCGCCGGGACTGCTTGCGCAACCTTCGTTAGAGGTAACGAGTAAGGCGAACATATAAATACTTTTTGTATATTGTAGCCAGAATTGCTTGCGTACAGAAACCAGACGGTGCACAGAGGGCGCCATGCAGTCCCCGACCCCCAGCGCCGCGTTCGGCAGAAGCGTGCAACAATGGGGCAGTCACCGCGCGCTGGTCACCACTACTGGGGCGTGCACCCCTTTTGTGCCGCCAGCTGAGTCTTATTACGAGAACCTATTAGGTTTAAAATAATTTTCGCTATTATACATAAATTCTGCCACAGAGTAGAGGCGAATGAAGACACATTACTCGGTTGGGCTGGCAGATCGAAAGAACTCAGCAGTACGCCCAGAAAGGAAGCGCATGTGCACGATATCTTTTGTTTTAATTTCGAGTTTTTTGCCGCGCGGCATATGAGAGGCGTTTTAAAGATTGAGGAGGGAGAGAAGAGAAGGAAAGAGAAAGAGAAGAAAATAGGGAGAGAGGTGGCTGCCAAGAGCACACAAGGTCACGAAACCGACAGGTTTTCGAGTCTACAGGTATGCATGCAGTCCAGTGGCGTGCAGAAAGTCCTCAGCGACCTGCAGTATTTATCGTCCTGCACCCAGCGGTTGTAGTCATCCGGTTTATCCCACCGGAGACCAACCTTTCTGAGCGCATGGTCTCGAGCTGTCCTCTTTCCCGCGCACGTCCACAAATAATGCTTGGCGTCAGCTTCAACCGCCGGAGACGGACACTTGGGACACGCTCCTGGGTCGTCTTGTGAGTGCCCCCAAGTCCAAGTGATTGAAGGTGTGAGGGCCACCCAGCCCGAAGCCTCCTGATAGAAACTTCCTCCACCCGGGAAAGATTAGGGGGCAGGGAACAGACACACGGGTGAATTAGGGCACGTGTGTCCCTTCTCAGAAGGCATTTCCGGGCTAAAAGACGGGAGCGCGGATCACAAGGAAGGGGGCTAGGGTAGGATTCAGGTGGGGGGGAAGAAGAGTGGGGAAAATGGTGCGCTAATTGATTCAGTAGATTCTGACCGTGCCCATGTACCCAATGTACACGGATCGTTGATGTTCTGTTGAGGCTGTGAACTGCTTCAGATCGATGCCTTCTTTAAATTGTTCAGGCTTCACAGAGAGCGAGTGTGTATATATGCATGTGATGTTATGGAATGCTGTGGTCGACATACGTTGTTGGCTGCCTTGCTACTGACTGCGCCACGTGGGTGCTTCACGGCGACGAAGCTAGTGGTCTGATCCGAATGTGGTACTTTATCATTTTCAAGACATACGCTTTGCGCCGGTTTCTGCGCGGTAACAGTTTCAAATTTTGGCTGCCTTGCTACAATTGTTTGTGTATAGCAGAAGTTTGAAATTTACGGCGACGTTTATGAATTGAACGCACAACAGAATATGAAGTCACGAGGACCGTAAATCCAAGGTCGATTTCGAATTCATTACTTCGATTACAGGAAGCAAAACATTACATTACAAGGGTGTAACGGCCACACACCGTCGTGTCTGCTTTTGGTGTCTCCTCGTTCGCTCCTGCAGGAGCCCCCCCCCCTTTTCCAGCCCACTTTCCAGCCCTAAGGATATGGAAAATTAGATAGATGTATGCCTTTGTTGGCCCCTCCCCCAAACACCTCTACGAGTTACGAGGAGCACCCAAGTACGCCAGCTGTATAAAAACATTCCGCAAAAAAATCACATAGCGGAAGGCTTTCAAAGACCTCTCACTTACATGAGGAGGTCCGCTGAGGGGGCGGTGAACGGGACACCGAAGTAGCATGTGGGAATCATTTTGGAATCTTCATATTCCGCCACATTTCTCGTTCTACACTAACGGCCCTGGCGTGAGAACTCGGTGGAAAAGAAACTGTATCGCTTTTATCATCGTCTAGGCAATTTGCAGCAAGAGCAAATAAAAAGAACTGGAACTTATGCATTTTGCCCTTAGCATCCCATAGTTCCACCTTTTGTTGAAGCCGGTGCTATCTGTAGTCTTCGTAGCCGTTCAGTGGATTAGAAAACAGCCTTGCATAGTTTGTTTTGCATGAAAAGCCAATCGCATGTTAAGATGTATTCATTACAGACGAACCTTTTCCAAACATCAGCGACTGAGCAGTCTGCACCAGATGTTATGTGTATGAAGCAGTACGGTAACCACATGAAGTAATAGGTGTACCATAGAGGGGAACCGATGGGTGGTAAACTGCCCTGACATATCTGTATGTGGGGGTCCTCGTTGTGAACAAATTTACTGCGGACTTGTGCGTATTTACAATCTGCTAACCGACTTCCTTATAGACTCCTGACCAACATTAAAACCACCTGGTCGTATTTCACAGTAGCATGTAATCCGCTCATTTATTATCTTTAAAGCGACAGACAACCGATTTTTGTCCAGTATATGTTAGCTATCCCAAATGAAAGGGCATCGCATCAAACAGCTAAATCCGAAACAGTTTTACTGATAGCACCCTAAAACTTTTTAAATCAAAATTTTTAGATCTATGAGCCGTATGTGTCCTCTCGAAAAATAATGCTGGCAACCATGACATACCGTAGCGCGGCAACATACTTTTGTCTGTATGCGAAATGAAAAACGATATTTAAAAACTTGTCCCCAGCTGCAAAAAGTGTGAATCACAGGCTTGCTTATTCCTTTATGTGTTTATTTAAAATTGACCAGTCTATTTTGCACGGATGCGCCATCTGTTGGGACAGACGATAGGTAGAACCTGGCTTCATGTTGTGGAGGTCGGAAGTTCGATTCTCCCGGCCGGACTTTTTTTTTGTAAGCTGTCGTTAGCGTATTTGGAAACGGAAATCAAATATTTTGGCACAACAAACGCCCCTGACTCAGCCAGTCTCGTCAAAACGCCTTCACTGGGTCTGTGTAGTGAACGCTGCCGTTGATTTTGGGCATGGAGGCTCAGTTAGCAACACTGAGAGCAACCTAGCGGCGGCGGGCGGCGTGTCTTTAAAGTTTTCAAAATAATGCTTAAAAATGCATATACAATTGAAACCTATAGAAATAGTTGTGTTAAAACGCTTTCAATACGTAAACAAACGTTTCAGCAGTCGCAGTATCTGCTAGGTTTGCAGGTCACGTGACAGGGATACATAATGTAGTATCAACTTTCGACACTACGAACCGCCACCTTTCTGATTTCAAAACGTTTGCTGCCAAATTAAACATATTTCTGCCAATTTGTTTATACATTGCTTGTGGTTACCGGGCTATATAAAACGCTGGCTTTCATATGAGCTAGAGAACATACACGCGACAAAAAACGGTTGTCCGTCCCTTTAAAATGCTGTAATCAATGCAGTAACCACGGCTTTGTACTTGCGAAAAATACAGAATCTGCAGAGAACTGCAGAGATATGAAATCAATCTTCACAGTAGTGTCGGCTTACGGATCGGAAGGGAAAGCGCCTTGTTTTGTTTGGGCCTCTTCCCCATCTGCAACATTTCTGGCTGCAATCGTTTGCAATAATTTGTATGTATGTGCGGCAGTGAACGTCATGCCACACGCCTTTGCAAAGGCACGTTCCCGGGGGCTTTAGGCTGTCAACACGGCTGTACCGACCCAGAGTTGTGCGCGTCTGCTGCGGCTGGTACTGTGTTCTCCCTGCTTATCCACGAGCCGATAGACCAAGAACTGGGCGCAGGTTGCGTCAGGGAGGCAAAAACCATGCGACATATTGTAACGGAGTGCAAAGGTATCTGTCCAGTCCTCGGTGAGAAAGACACCAGCTTCCGGAAGCCCTTGGCTTTAAGGTTAATGAAGAAGTGAACTGGACAGCAGTAGAGGTTAGTAAAAGAAGGTTAGGAAGTTGGTGGGAAAAGAGCAGAGAACAATCTGGGAAGATATGCAAACAAAGTCACACTAGCAGAAAAATACCGGAAACTCGACTGTCATGTGCCTATAGGCTTCAGCCCTTCAACTGCCGCTGCTTCCCACTTCGCTGGCTTTTTCTTAGGTCGTATTCTTTCCTCTATGCTCCCTCCGGTTCTATTAACTAAATTGGCAGTAATCTTGCTTGCTTGTGGCTTGCGCAAAGCCGACGGGGGACATTTGAACATAATTGCGAAGAAGTGTTAACAGAACTTTTAAAAGAAAACAATGTAATAAATAAGGAAGTTCGGTTTACTGACAGTATATTTCCTTTTTACTCCACGACTCCTAAAGTTCTCTGCATTTATTAGATTCGCATTTTCTCTTCTGACCAAACAAGCAGAAATTTCCCGAAAAAGAGAAAATTCCCTGCACTGCACGTAACCGTACAGCCGGGTTAAACAGCTCCGATGATAAAAAAAAAAACGCATGACACCAGATTTTCCAACCGCTCGCCAGGCACCAGTGGACACGATTGAGCCATGTGGGGTAAGTTGTGTTTTTCTTGCTCATGTAGGATTTTGCTTTTCCCAATACGCTCCGGCCAATGCTAATGTTCAAAGCCGTTCAGCTGCCGCTTCAAGTAGAAGTAAAATGAGTAGAATTACATCGCTCGGACTGTCGGTTGCTGTAACGGCCAGCGAGCAGTTATGTGTGGTATAAATTTTGGCAGTGATCAACGTTGCCCAATATCAGCTCTAGAAATCGTCTAACCTCGTGCTTGATGTGCTGCCAATAACAATTTCCCGCCGATTGCAGTGACTCTACAAGGCAGTCCCATACGTCTTCACGTCCTACAGCACCAGTTTGGAGTGTGCGTGAGTTGTTTATACGGCTAGTTGTGTGTGTTTTTGGATTCGTTAATAACTGCACTCACAAGTGCACTTCGACTCCCTTTAAAGGGAAGAAGTCTGTTTTGCTTCCATACAAAAGTGAAATGGCCCACTGTTTGCATTCGTTTGATATTGCAATAACAGTGGACATTCTCAACTTACGAGTAGCCTCCACGGCAGTCCAAAGACTGCCTTGGGACCGGAGGTCCCTTAGAAAACCCAGCGTCGAATCACATTTTTGGGAGCCCGCGGCCAGTCCGGGACTGATAATCTATGAGACCCAGTATAAAGGACTATCGAAACGGGTGTATAAGAGCCAGCAGGTGTGCTCATTGTTTGCCATACTCTTACATTACTACTCACACTTAAGAGAACCAGCCCTCGCAATGATGACTTTTCTCAGGCCTGCACTCAGAGCATGCGCTGTTACTACTGTGCGTGCACTTAAGCTACTTTTAATCTCATCGTGTTATATACCAAGAATTGCCATAAAGCAGCCCCCGATGTTGGTTCCCACCGTAAAGTACAAAATGAAAGCAATCCTTGTGCTCCCCGAAATCCACAACAACTGGGCGTTCGTATAGTTAGGTAATCAACAGCTGTTGAGCCAGTGACGACCATTCCTTTAGGGATTATTTCTAGCTTAAAAATTACAGGTCGTATAGCACCTCAAGCAGTATGTGTATTTGTCGCAGAGGGCCGTGGCACAGCAGTGCGCAGTAAGCCCAGAGTTAATAGATTGCTAATGCTACTACGTTTAAGATGTACAACTTGTGCTTCAACAATAAAAAATTGATACGACTTTGAAAGAGGTGAAGGTGAAAATTATGATGGCTTACAAATCATGACACCATGTTTCAGCCTACCGTACCCTAATTACAGTAGTCCACGTGGTGGATTTGGATGACACACAGACACTGGCATCTATTGACCTATGGTTACTAGTATGCTGCAGTATAATTCAGCTGGCCTACTTATGCAAATGCTGTGTTTACCCAAGAGGTGCTGCTGGAGAAGAAACCGTGTCGCCAAGAATATTACTGAGCAGTCGAACCCTATGAACATGTCTTGCTGGTCCTCCACCGGGTGGGAGAATTGTATCTAGAGATCGTCAAAAGACCGGTCATCTGCTCGGCAAGCCAGAAGCTCGGCCATCGCCACGTTGCCCCAAGGCTAGCCGCACACGACAGCCATGACAGTGAACTTGCCTCTTGTGTAGGTAGTGAATCACTTCAAGCAGCAGTTTTTTTAGGCCCTCCCCAGAGAGCCCGGCATCGAGAGCATTTTCCAGATTGCCGCAAGCACAACGGCCTAAGTTCGAGTCCGTCTCTCGCGAGTGGCGCGTCATGTGTGCTGCCCGCGTGATAGCTGCTTCTAAGGTTGAAAAAGCCGATCAGCCGCCCGCTCGATGCGTCAAAGTCGAAGCAATTCCTGAAGCTCACCCCACTAAGCAGTCATTTTTCTACTCCTCCATTAAGTTCTGGAGCACTTCAGCAGTAAAGGCTGGCCAGACACCGACAACATGGAGCCAGTGCCTCAGTGGTCCTCACGCTGTATGGAGAAAATAGCGGACACAGGTATTCATACGCATGAGGAGAGTAACAATGGACCGTGACGGTAACGTGCTCATCTCTTCGCTTTACCCTTCGTCCTTCACCCTCGTAGTGCTCTGCGGCGTTTTGCTCACATTTGAACTGTTATATGTGGGAGGTTGCGATTGTTTCCATTTCGCCTTGCTTCCCCTGAGAGCAAGTGGTGCCCTCTTCATTTCGGCAATGACAGCTTTTAAAGTGCAATTGTTCTCGTCGCCAACCGTAGTTTGATTGTACTGATTGCAGTTGATGTCACCTTTTAAAGCCTGTATAATCATGACAGTGCTATTGAGCTATAAATTTTGAAGGTTGTTAGAATGCCGTTTATCTTGGTGCGTCTCTCCTTGTGGTGGGTTTGTAATGCATCTATAAAGTTAGCGTGTACGCATGAACACGTCTGCTTTCTCGAAGGGGATCTCGAAAAGAGACGGCACTGCGTCCTCACGTACTCTACGCTGTTGCCAAGTACCAAAAACATTAAGGGTTCCAAGTACGTTGAGCGAAACCTGTAGTGGCTTTCGGACACCATATTTTTGTGCCCCATGGGCAGACACATTTCTACATAAAGTCTGCATCTGCCCGCAGGAATCTGGATTCATATAAATTTATTTAGATGGCGAAACGAAATGTTCGCGATAACCTGAGGTTAAGATTGATTACAAAAGAAAACAGGACAGGGCTGATGGAAAATAGACTCGTAGTTGAATAAAAAGATCAAAATGATTTCACGCGTTATACTTGGTTGTGGCAGGCTACGGCTTTTGAAAACTGAAATGGCTGTACTCACTCGAGTCCGGAAAAGGAACGTTATGTTCCCGGGGAGTTTGTCCATTCAGACTAGTTTGTTGGAAATGAAGCTCGCTCTATTAGGTAGTACTCAGACCACTGCGATTTGTTACAAGTATGTGGTAGGACTACTGCCGATGAGCGGCCGTCGGTACATATTTACTTCAGCACAAATCCATAATGGAGATACGCTATTAGGAATTAACAAGCGCCTTACTTGTCGTAGGGCGCTTGTGAATTGTTAATGCCCTGAAAGAATTCTGCCGGTGCCACGCAAATAGCTCTATACTTATAAGGACCAAAGAATCAGAAAAATTCAAGCAAACACCTTTTGCACAAATCAAGACTCCCCTTAATGTTCGCAGACGGATACCGCGGAATATTGGTATTAATGCAAAGAGAAACCCAACCTCTTCCACACTTTGTGGAATTGTCCAATGATTTGGCAAACACAGAAGAACAGAGCTTCTCGTGAAACCTGGGAGCAAACACTGGCCAGCGGCCACCTGGAGTATCAGCGCAAGCTGATCGACAGGACCCGGTCCAGGGCAAGCACCGCAGGGGCTCTGGAAAGAGGACTCCTCCATATCTCCCCCCTGTAAACATTATGGTGATGATGATGATGATGACCTCACTTTTACGAATACGCTTTACTTTCTTCTTCTTTAGATATAAAACAGCCTGTGTATTTTCCACTTATACAGGGTGATCAAAGTTAAGCCGACAGATTTTTTTTAAATTAGGCGCTTCGATGTACGCGAAGGACCACCGCTACAGTAAGGTTAGGCGCCCAGGGGGATGCTACAATGAGTTAGTACCCATTGATGTCGCTGGTTCAATTACCTAAAATTTAATAATTAACTTTTTTAGCGGCTGCAGTAAGCAGGCATGCTTGTATGAAGAGTTAGACGCAATCTTGTTTCTACGCAGTTTCAGTTGAAAGGATTCTTCCAGCGCATCTGTGCTCCGAGATATCGAACCACGAAGTTTAATTGCTGTTCGCATGATTACGCATGCTAAGCAGTGACGACCGCCGCAAAGATGCTCCCTTTTGTTACGTGCTTGCTGTGTAAGTGTTTAGTTTGACAACGGGGTGGAGGCATAAGAAAAAGTGATAACTGGCACCGTTTCATTCTTGGCTAGCGTTATCGCAATCTGCCGTAGGCGGCAACGCTGTCAAAACACAGAAGAAAAGGGAGGAGCCTTGTGGCGGTCTTCACGGTCTAGCATGCGTAATCATGCGAACGGCAATTAAATGTCGCAGTTCGATATCTCAGAGTACGGAGGCGCTAGAAGAATTCTGCCGAATGAAAGCGCGTAGAAACAGGATTGCGTCTAACTTTTCATTACAAACATGCCTGCTGACTGCAGCCACTAAAAAGTTATTTCTTCAATTTTAGTTAATTAAGCCATGGACATCAATTGTTGCCACCACATTCTGTGTCCCCCTTTGCGCATAACCTCACTTTAGAGGTCTTGTTCACGCTAAAGCGGAGCGCCTAATTTAACAAAAACCTGTCGACTTAATTATGACCCCCCTGTATAATTACACACTCTTTGCGTTTTGGTTGCACTGTATTTGATATTACGGCCACTGAAACGTTTCGGTATAGGACATTGACGAAGCTTAGGGGAACGTGTGCTGTCCTGGAGGTCCACGACTGCACGGACGGCCTTGATCTGAGCCGCATAGACGCTCGCGCCAGAATTTTCTCTAGGTACATTGTAAGAAACTCTATGTTCTGCCAATGCGAAGTAGGCTCGCTCGTTTTTCCGCTTTATTCCTTGACAAGGCGTTGACCCCCGCCCATTGACATCTCGCGTGTAATCTTTAAAAAAGTCGTCGGATGCACTGCCGGGAGACTTTTCTGTGATGCGTGCTTAAAACTTTGGCCAAGATGTCCAGGAATAGCCGTATCTAGTTATCTAGGCAACGTGTCTCCTTGTTTCTTTATTTCGAAAACCTTAAATCTTTTATAATTTAAGCACGCCCGTTGTGAGGTTCAAAATGTATGTCGTAGAAAAAGTGTCTTCGAGCAGGGAGCTTGATCCCGGGATGAAATGCCAGAAAAAAAAACACGTAGGTGCTGGAGGAGGGTCGGTGAAGGGATGGGAGAAAGCCGCGAAGCAGCACTCGGCCAAAGCCCACCCCAGATTCCACGAGAGAGACCAAGCAGAACAGGCAGAACTACCGAAACTTACACGGGTACGCTGAACCTCCCGCAGGGCAGGAACAGTGCCCTGCCCCTTTGCGGCTAAGCCACACTCCACAAAGATGCAAGAAAAATTTGCGACCTTCTCAATTGAAGTGCGAAGGACCGAGGAATCGGCGGAGCTGGTGGTCCTCACTACTAGCTCGACTTGCTTTTCCTAGGTCAGCCCAACTAGTCGCTAGATCTGACGCTGATTTCGCGGAGTGCACGCCATCTCCTTGCACTAGGTGACACCCTGCACGTCAGAGCTCACGTCATCACTTGGCGAAGCCACTCACCGGCGCGCACTCCCCACACGTGCTCGTCGGCACATTGCCTTCTCGCACCTTTCCCTCACACTTGCTGGCCTATCATTTGCCTCCTCTTCACTTTACGGCGCGGACTTTTGAGTGACGCCAGGCACGGACGGAACTCAACCTTAAACAGCTACGCTGCTAAAACTCACAAGGTCAGCTTGCCGCAGACGGTCACCCGACAGACACAGGGGACATTCGTTGAGTAGAGTGGTGCGAGGGCGCATCAAGAAAGAGGGATGTGCACGGAAAGGGTAGTAATGCCCCTGCCTGGAGGCCTCATCGATTCATTTACTCTTCCATATCTCCCACGACACCACACACTATCCCTCAGCGTGCAACAAGCTCCGACACCAATGAAGTCTAACTCGCCTCAAAGGCCAGAATATACGACGTAAAAAGTGGCCGCGTATCTGCGCACTTAGTTGCAAATGTCGATGAAAAACGATACTCGTCTGGCGCCTTAAGAAAGTAGATACCTCCCTGCTCTTTCCCGCTCACCTCTCATGCTTTTCCTCTCCCGTTACCCTACTACCAAGATAAACACGCTAGAGGTTTGCTGAAGTCAATTTAAATTTACCGCGTTCCAATGCTCCATGCTGAATTCCTCGATACCAGCGGTGACATACGGGGAAGACACTCGTGAATCGAAGCACCGTACACGACGCGCGTTCAAAGCTGAAGGTGAAAACTACCTAGTGGAACCTTTCGTTATTGTTGCCCTTTGATGTTTCAAAATGCCGCTAGGAAAACGTGGGTGACAGCTTTTGTATGGTTCTAGACGTATTTTTCTATTTAAATCGATCATTCGTGCATTTTAATAAAGAAAAAGTCTGCGAATATCGCTTGTGTGTTTAAGTCGTGCCCAAGATAAGCGTAACATTTTGTTTCAGCAAAATAATGGTGAAAAGTATGAACATTGCCACCGGACGTAGACGTTTAAATTTTGATGTGCCTATATAAACGTATTGTGCATCTTCTGTTTCACTTTGACGCGGCAGCTCAATCGAGGGAGAGGCAGTCATACACAGCAATTTTTTGCCTTCGAGTAGCCCAAGAAAGACTATGGTCTTTCAAAGGTTGAAACCCAGCATGTATTTCAGTAACCGGGACGGATAGCGCTAAGCATACAGGTCATCTCCAAACAAATTTAACGCCAGTTAACCTCCTCACAACAAACATCACTACAGCAATAACATTCGCAATGCAACCCTGCGAAATGCCAAGTCAACGCGTAGGCAGGTTGCAAGGCAAACTACAATTGACGCGTAAGGATCGCTGAGCTTGGCATATACTCCAAAACCTACTTGAAATAAAGAAACCATCACGTACGCCACTAATCATATTCGTCGTCTTAGACGCTAATACCAAAGGAACCGCCAATACGCCCTTAGAGGCCTGAGCAACCGTGATATTGGCGGTGAGATGTTTGAGTGGCGCCCCTTGGCTCCTGACATCAGCTTTAGCACTCGCGCCGCTGTCGTCTGCTACACACCGCTTTGAGGGTTAGCAGCGACTGGGCTAGAACTCACCTGTTTTAATGCTTCAGTGCATTAAAAAGCGCATTTGCAGTAATTTAGTCATTTTTCCAGCTTCTGACACCACGGAATAATTTCAGGTTGTATCCCGCTGGAGTTTGAATCACGTGAGGAGAGAAAGAACAACTTTCTTATGAGCATCGGTAAGAAGATCGTGTGTAATTCGTCCTGTATACCTTGTTTGTGTGGTTCGGTGCTCAGAGCTACTCCATAAGTATTCCAACTGCATAGGCTTCCATTAAGTTTTTTTGAGGTGCTCTTATGGAGACTAAACTGTCTGTAGTGCTACGCACCAAATATAGGGCCCCTTCCGGCGCATCGCACGGCATAAAATGAAGCAGAGGTGTTCCATTTTTTTCGTCGTTGTTTAATTGTACCAGATAAATGTCATTCTGTGCCCAATGCTTTTATTTTTCTGCACCGTCACAAACGTCTTATAAGGAGGTTTGAGGATGTTTGGTAGGGTCACAAAGTTTGTGTGGGTATTTCCTTCAGGCTGAATAGCATACGTTCCCTTCTACACGAATTGGCTTTAGTTATGGCTGCGTGCAAGAAGGTGCATGTACACCGCGTGCATTGTTTATTCACATGCAAATGCAATAAGAAGGGTTATGCTTCGACACCACAAAACGGCGCAGTCAACTTGTCCAGAATACTCGAAGGCCGATTTGTGTCCCGACTTTGTATCGCAACTATCGTTATCATAACGAACTGTCTCCGACTTCGAACGGTTGTAACATGATTACAGTGTTGAAGGTTCGATGTACTCGCTAACGAACGGAGTAAATACTATACGTACCGGTTTACAGTAAGACAACAATCAAAGCAGACGAATATTTATGAGCAGCTCTTTAGAGTTTTTCAACCCCTTCTGGAGTAAATAACAAATCCTGGCCTACTCTGACTGATGTTTCATGAATTGAAGTAAATTACGCTTGCTTTCTTGAGCGCAGTTTTACTATAACTCATGTCAGAGTATGGGCAACATATGGCTGTGGGAAATGTACCATAAATATCCCTCCAGATCTGAACAAACATATTGTTACTGTATTTTTACCGTATACGTGATTAGCAGGCGTGCATGCCTGTGTGGTCTGTGTGCCCGTGTGGGCGTGGCGTGTGTCTGCGCACGCTTGCGTGTGCGTGCGTGTGTGTGTGTGTGTGTGTGTGTGTGTGTGTGTGTGTGCGTGTGTGTGCGCAAGATTGTGTGTGTGTGTGTTATCGCGGAAATATGTTATGGCGGCGCACGTTCGGAAAGGATTATGAAAATCGGCTAACACTATCTCCTTTCCGTACTGTTTTTTTGCACTCCGTACTGATTTCTATACAGGCAGAAAAGCCGTAATAAAAAATGGGTTTTCCGTTCCTAAGACTCTATTATATTGTTTATACCTTCAAATATCAGGTGAGGTTGAAACCACGAGTGTTTTGTCGATGATGCGTTTATGGCGCCATGCCCTGTTTTCCGAGCACAGCTTACTGGCTTGATCGGACCATATGATTTGTATCGTGCTCAATTGCTAATCGTTTGTCCAATAAAACTCCATACTGATTAGAATCCTGGTATAAAACCAGCAAGGCGGCTGTATACAAGTGCGTTATTTGGAACTCAACCTGCATTCTTCGCGCCCCATTGGGCATGTCGGCATACACTAATGCCACGACAACGTCAAGTGATGAGATACAATACCTTTGGGTGAAAGGTAACAAAAACCTTTGAAAGGTTACAAAAACCGTTTCACTAACTCCTTACATACGATTACCAGAAATCGTAATGCCTTCTGGCAAAGCCGACAACCCCGAAAGCGTGGAAATTATTTTCGCATTGCATTTCGGTGTTGTTGGTTATTTGCAGCTTGCTGTTCCCTTTGTCCGAAACATTGCTCGATACAGAATGTGATGTTTAACACCGAATATACAGGCTCCGCACAGGACCGGCTTCGCAAGGAATGGAACGACGCCGGTAATGTTTCTTCTGTAGCGGTATAAAAATAGCATTCTATATGACGCCTTGGGCACGTTTAGGCACGTTTACGGCTCGTATTATGATATAAAGTTACGCACACACAAAGTATTGTGCGGAAAACCATCAAAAGTCAACCGAGCGCAAAGAAACAGTAGAGCGAACGAGCCTGAGTGAAAGAGACGACAAATGCGAGAATCCCTAAGCTGACGTCCAGGAGACGAGCTTCGCAGCGCCGCCCGTGGTCGCGCTCACCGCCATTAGGTCCTTTTCCCGACGCCCCTAGTTAGCTTACGGTCTATACTGCCGGAACCGCTACCCATACATTAATACCCTATTTATGGAGGCGGACTTTACCGCGGCTCTTGGCAACCTAAGAAGATGCACGTCGCCACGCCACGCCGCAATGCCCGGCCTCGGCGGCCGCTTTTCTGATGGAGGCGAAAAGCAAAAACGCCCGTGTGTACGAGATTTCGGCGCCCGTTAAATATCCCCAGGTGGTCAAAATTAATCCGGAGCCCTCCACTACGGCGCGCCTCATCGCCTGCGTTGCGTAGGCGCGTTAAACCCCCACAATCAATCAATCAATCACGCCGCAATGAACAAGACACACAGGAACGTGAAATCTGGCGTCATAGAATGCTTACCACAATATATCAAAGGGTAATGGGAAAAAGTTAAGGCACCTGCGCACTGGAAATATTCCGACATTACTGTAATCCCTTAGGGGGTCAAACTCATAGCTTTTGAAAATCTTCGTCGTATCGCAACGACACGATGCGTAGGCAAGCTAGATGAACACATGGTGCGCAATAGGCTTTGTCATTACATCAAATACCATGCTCACGGTTCCCACAACAGTACAGCTTCCGTTCGCACCAGTACACTCAGATATACGCCTGGAAATGAGATATCATGGCAGGGACGTAGACAATTACATTTCAGAGGTATTAAACGCTACGCAGAAAATAAAAATCAAAAGAAAGAGACTGCGGCGGATGTCCGGACTATATATATGTCATTTTGTCTTCAGGCATAAGTTTCAGGAGGTGTTCCGACACCGAAATAATGCCCCCCGCCCCTCTGGCTACAGCCAGGTATTGTAGACAATCTCAGCAATAAACACAAACACCTATTTTGGCCTTCGACACAAAGAAGTCCTTTGGTATATGTACACCATGCTTCTTAATAGGCCTACAATCAACCCATCGTGGTCTCCAGGACAAACCGCTGAGCGACAATTAGCGTCAAAAATCTTAGAAACGACAAACTCCCGACGCCACCAACTGGAACCCGCAGGGTTCAGTGAATCTCCGTTGCTTTTTAGTCTAGGCATAAGAGACCTCCCAGCGCAGTTCAACAATATCCCTGACATCAACCAGTGTATTCACGCAGGTAACATCGCAATATGGATCTTCACGGTCTTTCCCGACACACAGCAAGACGCCCTGCAAGAAGCAACCGAAAACACAGGACAGCTCTTTCGCGAATTTGGCCTGCATTGCACCTCAGAAATTCCGAGTCGCTACTTCGCACAAAACAAAGAGGCCGACCATCGGCGCTAACTCCCAACATAAAACTTCAACCTAATCCCAAAGGTCAAAACTCTCTGTCAACTAGATATCACGCTACAGGAACACGGTGCAGCTATGTTAGCGCGGCAAGGACTGCAAACGACCATTCATTAGGTTATAAATCTCGTCTGTCAGAGAATCAGCCATCATTCTTGTAGCCAACACGAGACAAAAGACATGTCATCTCTCCTATAAGCCTCCCAAAGAACGTGTCAAAATTCCAGGTTGGACGCAAGAACTACCGGATGATCTCATGATTTGGTCCCGGGCTCATTGGGGAACGAGCCAGCTCATGGCGCAGCCCACGTTCGTCCGCACCGCTTGCCTCCTGGACATGCAGTCAGTACTTCCATGAGCCCGACACGCAATCTTAAGCTAAGAAGATACTGTGACTGCCGGTTTATTACCGCTTCGATTGGAGAAGCTTCCCGCCTCCACGTTTCAAGACGCCTCACAAAGAGATAGTCATCGACCGACAGCTCCCGGTCAACAAATTATTACAACGTACATTACCACGCAACGTACACCGGACTATTTACGTACAATAAATTAGGCCGAGGGCCACGAACTCTCGACCACGTAATGTGGGAGTGTCTACACACACCAACCATTGCCTAAAATCTCAATCTCTCAGTTCAGAAGTTGGAGAGTCGGGTAGCCGCCCAGTGAGACTGGCATTACCGAATCCAGGCTTCCCAGTCTAGCGAGGCTTCCAATTGGTGGTCAAGATGTTTTACTTCTCCAATAAACGTTTATTTCTCTCCTCCTTTACTTATTTAACATGTTGGATGTAAATTCACTTTATGACTGAATATCTTTATAGGTAGAGTAAAACCAAATTTTATTCCCCCAATGGTATGCAAATACGACCTTTGAAGAAAGATTCGTCAATCAGATAGGGCGTCGGCGGCACTTCTAGATGGACAGTCTCAGAGGCTACTGAGCCGTAAGTCAGTTTGTAAAACAAAACCGGTAGTACAATGTAATGCCAGCTAAACGATCAGCCCGTGTGACAAAAAATGCAGATATTTATTACTTAAACAATTTTTGTTTAGAGGAACAGTGCGGAATTCAGCATTGGTTGCGTCAGCCAAAGCTGAAAGTTGTCGGGCTTGCGCTTCAGTGTGTCTCGGGTTGACAGCTTCTAAGCCGAGAGTGCTTGCGCTTCTACTGATCTTCTCTTTGGGGGGTTCTTCCTCGCTGTCTCCCGATCTCTTCTTTTTTGAGTCAGGTACCTAAAGAAACACAAAGAAAAGCAGTTGTTGTCGTCCCGAAATAGTGGGTATACTACCGGAACTGATTGATTGGACTCCCGATAATAAGCGCACGATTGTTTATTTTTAATGACATTACTCGAAAGCCCCGGTCAATAGACGAGGAACTGTGTAGACCGACATGCCCTGCAATAGGAAAGTTAGTAAAATGGCGTCCGTCATTCTCCCGATGTGTGGATCTTGTAAGTACGCTCACAAAGCGAAAAAAAAGGTGTGGGACAAGGAAAGGGTGTTGCTATGCACTGCGGCTTCTGTATGTTCCAATGGAGAACTAATGACCAGTGGAAAAGGACAGAGACCAAGACATAAGCAGACAGGGCGATCGCTAGACTTTAGCTGCGTCTTGATCGTCCTGTCTGCCATTTCTTGTTCGGTGTCTTTTTTAGCTGCGACGAGTTCTCAACTCAACACCAACTAGCCCAAATTTCAGCTTTAACTGTGCCAATGGAGAGTGCGGAGGCCGCACTCACCAGATAAACAGAGTGCGACCGTATCCAGCGAAGGTTAGTTTATGCATACTCGAGTTCGTCCTTGGGCATGTTTTCTGTTGAAATACAGCAGAAATAGGATCATTTGTGGTATTAAAACTTAAATTGCGTGCATTTTACAGGTGAAACCTCAACCGGGGTGATTAGGCGCGGCGTAGGGGGGTCTACGGAAAAATTGAAACTTGACGACTTTTAACGTGCCACCATCCACCGACCAGCGTTTCTGGTTTTGCTTTCATCACAACAAAGGCCGGCGGGACCAGGATGGAACCTGAGTCTTCGTGCTCAGCAGCCCAACACCTTAGCCCAACGCCTTTAGCGCTGCAACCTTCCCGATTCATGACGCTATTTCTGTTTTGAAACGCTATTGGCGGTGAGATGTTTGAGTGGCGCCCCTTGGCTCTGAAGTCGGCTTAGGGACTCGCGCCGCTGTCGACTGCAACACTCCGCTTGTGAGGAGCAACACTGCCTGTGCTAGAAATCGCCCGCTAGAATGTTTGGTGCATTAAAATATGTATTTCCAGTAGTCCAGATCGTTATATAGCTTCTACGCAAATAAATAATTTCAAGCTGTATCCCCCACAAGTTTGCAACACACGAGGAGAGAGAGAACTTTCTTCAGAGAATCGGTCAGAAGATCGTGTGTCAGAAGATCGTAGCTTATTCGCGAGGTTCAGCGCTCAGAGCTCCTTGATAAGTATTCAAAATGTGCTTTTGAAATGCTCTTCTGAAGACACGAGTCTAACGCGACGTACCAAGCAGCGGGCCCCAGACGCGCACTGCACAGCAGGAAATAAAGCGGCGGTCTTCCATTTCCTTCATTGTTGTGGACTTCTATCAGGTGAATGTTTTTTTTTCTGTGACCAACGCGTTAATTTTTCTGCACCATCACAAAGTCTTATGAGTAGGTTTAGGAATGTTTGGGAGGCTCCCGAAGATTGTGTTGATTTTTTCTTCAGGCTGTATGGCACACATTCCCTTTATCACAAATTGGCTTTCGTTATGAATGCTTGCAAGAAGGTGCATATGCCACACCTTGCGTTGCTTATTCACATGCAATTACAAAAAGAAGGTTAGTGCTACGCCACCGCGATCGCTCCCCAGACAACGTTGTCCAGAGTTGTCGAAGGCGGCTTTTGTTCTCGGAATTTCTGTCGTAACCATCGTTATCATAACGAACTGACTTTCAACCCGAACAATTAGACATGATTACTTTGTTGAAGGCTTGATATACTCGCTAACAACGCAATAAATACTATACGATCATATATTACAGGAAACGAAAGGATGAATACTTCCAAGAAGATGTTTTTCGTTTTCCAACCCTTCCAGGCAGTAAAAAACAAATATGTGGCTACTCGCGATAGTGTCCGATGAACTGAAGAGAATTACTCTTACTCTATTGTCCTGGACTGAGTACCAAGACCACCAATCAGCTGGATTTCATAGTAAAGCTTTCTCTTCCTTCTCGTGCTCCTCCCTGCTCTCGAGTGCAGTTTTTCCTATAAGGCATATTTGCATATTGGGAAGACGTGGCTGTGGGAAATGTACCAAAATATCCCCCCATGTCTGAACAAACATAGTGTCACTGTATCTTTACCGTATACGTGACTCGTTTTGCTCAATAAACCTCCATACTGGTTGGAAGCCTGGTATAAAACCAGCACGCGCCTGTACACACAGTAGGTTATTTGGAACTCAATTTACATTTTTTTGCGCGCCATCGCGCATGTCGGCATTCTTCCATGCCATGACTACGTAACGTGATGTGATACAACCCTTCCGAACGTTCGCCAAGGTTGCAAAAACTATTTTACCTTACACATGATTACCGGGAAGCTAATGCCTTCTGCCAAAGGCCTGGAATTTGTTTTGGTCCTGTATTTTCGCTGTTATCGGTTACTAGCAGCTGGCTGTTCCCTTTGTTCGACAGATTGCTTAATACACGAAGCTGACGCCTAGCTCCGACTCTTCGCGCTACGCACAGAACCGGCTTCGCAAGGGTTGGGGCAACGCTGGCGATGTTTCTTCCGTCGTGGTATCCAAAACTCTACTTGTTCCAAAACCAACGCCTGTATCCAAACTCCCGCCTTGAGCTGGTGTATGCGATTTTAAGTCTGATTGTTACGATAGAAAGTTACGCACTCACAAAATCTGGTGCGAAGCAAGCATCAGACCTCAACCGAGCTACAAAGAAATAGCTGCGAGAGCGAGCCCGAGTGAAGCAGACGACAAATGTGGCAATCCCTAAGCCGACATCACGGAGGCGCGCGTCGCAGCGCCGCCCGTGGTCGCGCTCACCGCCAATTTCTTTAGTATAAATCAGCGTGGAAATCCCCCCCCCCCCTATATACAGGTTTGTGCGTGTACACTCAATGTTGATGCCGACTATGCACACAACCGCCACTTATGTGCAATGTACGTAAGTGACTGATAATAAGACCTTTACGAAGACCCCTTGAAGTACACTGCTTCAAAGGAAGCACCGTTGCCCGAGCGCAATTTACTAAGGGCAGAGAAACACTACTTACTCATGGTTCAGCTCTTTCAAAGTGTACTTGCCGTCGTCAGAGTGTTGTTATGAACAGCTGAAGCAGCTTGCACTAGTGATGCAATGCTGAAGAAATAGTGAAGCTGGGGATGGACTTATCTTCTTTCGGTTCTGCTACGCTTTGCTAGGTTCTTGCTAGTCTAGGCTAAGTGGAGAGGGATGAGGACAAGTTTAGCATGATGTTGAAAGGCCGTTTCGATCGGCCGCCCACACTGCCAGCGTATCCCAGGGTGGAAGAAGCTTAGACGACCCCCAGCTCCGCTGTGTCTCCAATCTTGCACTAATAGTGCAAGCTGCGCCAAGTTTTGTTTTGCATTTTAGTAGCCCAAGAAAGACTATCACCTTTAAAATGCTGCGCTAAAGGGCACGCCTACACATATGCCCCTTGGGTCACACTGCAGAAGGCGCGAGAACTGGCTTCACTGTTATAATGCCAATACAATGTGTTGTTGGGCTAGTTGGTGCATACTTAATGGGATGATTAGCGCAAGAAATACGAAGGCGGTGGCAGACAAGACCGCGAGACGAGCGCCTGGCTCGTCCTCGTCTTCCATGTGGTAAACTACCCATTCACTATGATGCCATATCTGCGGTCGTGCACCCTTTACGCGCAGCGTAGTATTTTTCTTGTTATTTTTTTGTTAAAGCCCCGTGACGAAGCTCCAGTTTAAACAGTTCCTGTGTAGAAATTTTAAAGGATCTCAGACCAGGGAGGAGACATTTCGTGAGCGCTCACCTCGTTGTTCCCCCATAAAGAACGCAAGATGTTGCCCATAGCGGTCACAGGCCAGGGGCTCCCGGGCCATAGAATGGGATTCTTCAGCGACATCTTTAGCGGCAGCTCCATAGGCTGCTCCTGCGACAGCGGACACAATTCTTCAGCGCTCGCATCGTCATTTCCAGGCAAACAGCGGAATAATTTGACCCCACCTGTGAGAACGAAGGGCAGATACCGGGCAGCTGTACGGACAGCTCCACCAGCAAATGCGGGTACTCCACCGGCTGCTCCTGGCACGGCTGGTAACACCCCAGAGAAGGCTGCGGCGGCCATCATCACGAGTCCCATAGCCTTGCACAGCATATCCGCCCTTGCGCCCGCAGAGCGCGCACTTTCCAATATTTTTTTGTGTTCAGCGTGTGCTTCGTCAAGTATCTGCTGGGCGTTGGTGCGGGCCTCCTTCATGATCTCTTGGCTCTGTGCTACGATCCGATTACCCTCGTTGTGCCGAGAAAACATCTCGAACAACTCGTTTATCACCTGCGAGACACGGAAGTTCGCTGCAATTGTAGTTGCCACATCGATCGAGTTACTCGCGATGGCATATGGTCATAGTTTTAGCTTTTTGCGCACCACATAGCAGACAACAATAAGGCTGTGTTAACTGGAAGTGCTTCTAGAATGATTGAGCATTCATGCGTAATGGCGAGAATAGTTACGGTTAGTTGTTTCTGTTCTTAGGTTGAAGTCTTATGGTTAGGTTGTGGCGGAAGGCGGCGGCTCGTCTCAAGGGAGTCCTCGATAGGTGGACTTTATTGAACTTTATGGAAAGACTGCTGTCATTACTCTTTGCATGCTGTCATTACTCTTTGTTGTAATTATAAGGACTAAATTAAATTAAGGTGGAGAAGATGTGTTAGGATAGAGTAAAAGATAAAATAATTTATAAAAAAAGTATTGGTAACGATTTATCGTAATTATCAGTGACGGGGAATTAAGGGAATTAAGATCAGCGAATGTGGCTAGGTCGGAATCAGATGAAGTAAGATAAGAAGCGTAAAATTACGTGCCTGTTGTGTCGACGTGTTGGACGTGTATAAAGAAGGTACCCGTCGTAATAGTCTGGGGCACTATTACAGTTATGTTGTAAGCAGTAGCCTGGCGGGCTACTGCCTACAACACGCGTAAATATAATAAAGAGCCAAGAAAACGTTCTTTTTTTCAGGTCCTTTTTTGCCGAGTTCTTTTTAGGTAGTTTTATTGTCTGTTCTATGGCAGCACGTCGCTGCCTTCGGCACCTTCCTGCTCCAGAGATGATTGCGTAGGGACTATAGCAAGGTCAGGTAGTAAGTGCAGTAAATGTGTGTTTCAGAGGACGAAAATCAGAGTAATTGTAGAGTGTAAGAGGTCAAACGAGGGGCTCCGCGGTTGCTAGGGCGCCCTGTACGCTGTAGGGTGAGAGCGCAGTATAAAGTAACTCTGAAAAAGTGAAAGTCATGCTTGTGTAGACACCTTTGTCGCTAATCTATCTTATCTTCCCCATTACTCCTTCCATTTCCTGCCCCAACCACCTTTGTACCACTACCTCAACTCATATTTCTATCCCCACCCCTTCCCTTTCTCTCCCTGCAATACATATGTGGTGCAGGCTGGGAACCTCTTTCCCTCTCACAGTCACTTCACTTCACCTTTGTTTCTAATCGATGTCTGACCTTTTGCTGTTCGTGTGAACGCTGTAGTTGCAATCACCCACTGGATACCGGTTATGGCCGTGTAATTTGCTTAGATGGAATCTGACCTTGTTGAAATAGCTGGTGGTATGCCGTAAAAGACTAAGTGAAAGTTACTAATGATTCAAGACATGCTTGCCTACTGTTTCTACCTATCCTCAGACTTGATGTCGGCAATGTGCCTAAGTTTGGTTTCATTTCATACCGTACTTCAACAGTAATGCTGAAAATAATCACTGTACAATAATTCTTCTTTGTTGAACAAAAAGGGTCGTTTAGGATTTTTGCTCTGATGTTCTATCTGTCTTTTCCAAACATTGCAGCCCGTTTTTGGGCATACCAAAATGGTGGCAAAGGGCTAGTGATAACATGGCGGAGTCCGTGCCGCGGCCACACATGGTCGGTTACCATAGGAACATATGATATCTGCCGCTGAGAGTGCTGTACGCAGCTATACCTGTGTGATCGATGGCGACTAACTGGGACAGGCGAACGCTGAGTTCTTCTGATTTTCCGGTGAACTTCTCCCCGATTTCGATGGACCCCTCTTGCACGTCTAGGTGCAAAGAAAATCTTGTTAAAACCAAGAAAATTTTCGGTGTCAATAATGGGGTTATTGTCTCTTTTTGATGTTAACTCGTGCAAGCACCAGTGGCACGGAAACTACAAGTACAAGGTGCTCGTAGTTTACGTGCCTCTGATGCCTGCAGTTGGGAAAGTTGATGTCATGTACATATGTAGTGTCAATGGACTGTTCTACACACTACGGTTTGCGGTAGCTGGGATCGGGGTTTCCATAAGTTAACATCAAAACAGAAAAAAAAAACTATTTATTGATACCAAGTGCTCAAAGATGGTCTGACTAAGTAGCAGGTGTTGTTTGATAAAGCGGGTTTAGCCTTGTATATACACATCATAGAATCTGAATCTGGGAACGTTTAACGCGCGAACCTTATCTAGCGAAGCAAGTCTCGAGGTTGTTGTTCGAGGAATTAGAGGGCATTAAATGGGATGTAATAGGGCTTAGCGAGGTTAGGAGGACAGGCGAAGCCTTTACGGTGCTGAAAAATGGACTCGTCCTATGTTGCCGTGGTCTAGAGGACAGAGGAGAATTGGGAGTGGGATTTCTAGTTAATAAAAGCTAGCTGGCAACATAGACGAATACTATAGCATTAACGAAAGGGCAGCAGGTCTTGTAATTAGGCTCAATAAGAGGTACAAGCCTCAAGGTGGTGCAGGGCTACGCGCCCACATCCAGCCAAGACGACCAAGTAGTGGAACGCTTCTATGAAGATGTGGAATCGGCAATGGCTAAAGTAAAAACACAGTATACCGTAGTTATGGGGGACTTCAATGCTAAAGTAGGCAAAAATCAGGCTGGAGACAAGGCAGCTGGGAACTATGGTCTGGGCTGTAGAAATAGCAGGGGGGACCTACTAGTTGAGTTTGCAGAACGGAATAACCTACGCATAATGAATACCTTATTCTGTAAACAGGAGAGTCGGAAGTGGACCTGGAGGAGCCCGAATGGGGAGCACAAAAATGAAATAGACTTCATATCATGCGATAACCCTGGCGTCGTGCAGGATGTGGAAGTGCTCGGAAGGGTAAGGTGTAGTGACCACCGTATGGTAAGATCTCGAATTAGGCTAGATTTGAGGAGGGACCGCAACAAGCTAGTACGAAAGAAGCCGATAAATGAGCTAACAGTAAGACGTAAGGTAGAAGAATTCAGGATCGCGCTGCAGAACCGATATTCCGCCCTTAACGAGGAAGCCGAGCTTACGACACAGGAAGCCAGTGACAACCTTACACGCATTATCACGGAGTGTGCAGTAGACGTCGGGGGCACTATGGCTAGACAGGATACTGGTTAACTTTCACAGGAGACGAAATATCTCATCAGGAAACGGCAAACCATGAGAATCTCCACCGCAGCTGACAGAATAGAAATAGCCGAGCTCTCGAAGTTAATCAATAAGCGTAAGACAGGTGACATACGGAAGTATAATATGGAGAGGATCGAATACGCTGTAAAGAACGGAGGTAGCCTGAAAGCAGTGAAGAGACGTCTTGGCGTTGGGAAAAATCAGATGTATGCACTTAAGGATAAGCAAGGCAATGTCATCCCAAATAGGGATAAAATAGTCGCAGTGGCCGAGGAGTTCTATAGGGATCTGTACAGTAGCCGGGACATACAGGATAATGCCGAACGAGACAGTAGTTCAGAGGAGATAGACATCCCACCAGTAACGACCGAAGAAGTAAGGAAGGCTTTGACGGAAATTAAAGGGGGCAAAGCACCTGGTGAGGATCAGATAACAGCAGACCTCTTGAAGGATGGCGGAGAAATTGTAACTTGAAAAAACTGGCCAACCTGTATACGCAATGCCTAATGACCGCAATGGTACCGGAATCTTGGAAGAACGCGAACATCATCCTAATCCATAAGAAAGGCGACATGAAGGACTTGAAAAATTACAGGCCGATCAGCTTACTGTCAGTCGTCTACAAGGTATTTACCAAGGTAATCGCTAACGGAATTTCTGCAACCTTATACTTCAGTCAACCTAAAGAACAAGCAGGGTTCCGTAAAGGTTATTCAACAATGGACCATATTCACACGATCAATCAGGTGATAGAGAAGTGCGCTGAGTATACTGAACCCCTATATATAGCCTTCATAGATTATCAGAAAGCATTTGACTCGGTCGAAACCCTAGCAGTCATTCAGGCATTACGGAACAAGGGGGGTAGATGAGCATTATGTAAGAATACTAGAAGATATCTACAATGGGTCTACAGCTACTATCATCCTCCATAGGGAGAGCAGTAAAATACCTATAAGGAAGGGTGTCAGACAAGGAGACACAATCTCTTCAATGTTATTCACAGCATGCTTACAAGAAGTATTGAGAACGTTGGATTAGGAACAGGTGGGACTAAGGGTTAATGGAGAATAGCTCAGTAACCTCAGATTTGCTGATGACGTTGCCTTGCTAAGTAACTCGGGGGACGAATTGCAAAATATGCTTTCCGCACTGGGCGCACGGAGTAGAACCGTGGGCCTGAAAATAATATGCAGAAAACTAAAGTAATGATCAATAACCTTGGGACAGCACAGCAGTTTGAGATGACGTTTGAGGTGGCGAGGCAGTGAAAGTGGTAAGCGAATATATCTACTTAGGCCAAGTTGTGACCCCAGATCCCAACCATGAGGCAGAGATAGTTAGAAGGATCAGAATGGGGGTGGGGTTGCATATGACAGACATTCTCAGATAATGAATAGCAGCCCTACCATTGTCGCTGAGGAAGAAAGTGTATAACAGCTGTATCTTACCGGTACTCACCTACGGGGCAGAAACTCGGAGGCTCACTAAGAGGGTTCAACTTAAACTGAGAACGACTCAGCGGGCAATGGAGCGGAAAATGATAGGTGTAACCTTAAGGGACCGGAAGAGAGCGGAGTGGGTCAGGGAGCAAACTGGTGTTAAAAGACATATTAGTAGAAATTAAGAAGAAGGAAATGAACATGGGCAGGGCATGTAATGCGAAGGCAAGATAACCGCTGGTAATTAAGGGTAACAGCGTAGATCCCTAGAGAAGGCAAGCGTTGCAGGGGGCGGCAGAAAGTTTGATGGGCAGATGAGATCAAGAAGTTTGCGGGGATAATTGGTCACAGTTGGCACAGGACCGACATAATTAGAGAATAATGGGAGAGGCCTTTGTCCTGCAGTGGGCGTAGATAGGCTGGTGATGATGATGATGATGATACACAGCAACCAACCACACCGGAGTTTGACCGGTGCACTGGAAAAACCAAGGAGAAGAAAATACCCATTCGCCCTACTCCGGCGACCTCCACAAAATATAGGCGGCCCCTACGCATACGTGGGTAATGACGTAAATTGGAGCTTTTAATGACGTTTGCCTCGCATTTTAACGTTCTTGTTGTGAACTGTACAATGAAGTTCAGGTAGCACAATTTCAAATATGTTGTACGGGTTTCTTGCCCTAACACGGATAAGGTAAAGTTTGTGTTCAACTTGTTTCGAAAGATCACTGCAACTACGACACGTACCGCCACAGGTAAGAATAAACCTCAAAACTGCCTTTAAACCTCTCAAGATAATCCATACTCACCATGCATGGAGGAGAGAGGCAAGAGCACGCACTCTGGACAAACAACCCAGGGGTCTAAACCGCACGGTTTATTCCGATGCCGCCGGCTAGTCGAGAAAGGGAGCCTCGAACGCCGTAGCCGCTTCAACCGCAAAACACATCACTAGTATCCCCTTCCCTTCGAACCCAATGCACAGGCCGAGAAAGCCACTATGCGCTGACCATATTCCAGAAAACGCAGTAATAGCATAACAAACTCGCAAAACCCGTGTCGAAATTTTCTTGGTGCTATAATTTACAAGATGGCTGTAGATATCCGGCTGCAGATGCCACACGAAAAAATTTAAACACTGTGTGGACACCAGCCCACTCGACCGTTCAGGGCAAAACTACTCCCAACGAAATCGCCCGATATCTACCCAGCCAGGAGACCCGAGGGTCTTTAGTAGAGACTGCGGATCCTTTGCTTACCTATCCAGAAATAACAGAGTGTTATAAATACTACCGAAGAACCTACCCCCCCCCCCCCCCAACAAATCTTTAACCAAACGTCGCGCATTCGCCTCATCTAAACAAATACCGTTTCTCAACCGGCGAAACTTGCTTTTCGTTTATTCTACGCAGTACAGTCGTCCGCAGGCTTACCTAGAGCATCAAATTTGAATTTATCCTGGAATATTTCAAAATTCTTAGCAAAAACTGTTCAAACGAATGTGGAAGACTTAAGAGCCCCCTTAAACCTGAAAGAAATGCAAGCAGTTGTGACTAAGTATCTTACACCAAAGCAGCAGGAGATGATGAGTGTGTAAAGCGTTTGCTGCAGCCATGCATGTGAGCGACTGTACTTCTCGACTATGCAAATACAGCGCGGCCCAGGCACCGTGAATCGCACGCTATGGGAGTGTTCGACAAAACCAGAAGATACCTGGAATCCCGCATCACTCCCGTCAGCAGTAAGGTACCAGCTGTCCAGGTTTGGTCCCCTAATCCCATCTTCGACTGGTAGAGAGGGCCCTTCCAGGAGGAGTCGTACTATCTGAGGGCCTCACCGCACGGTTTTGATTGCCGCAGTAAAGTTTATTAGAGAGTTCTAAGCGGAGCGGAGAACCGGTCCCGGTACGGTACCCTGTAGGTGGCCGGCGCTACTGGGCGTACGGAGAGGTGGAAAAATTTGTTGTGCGCGTGCGCAGGTGTACCGGGTACCGTACCGGCACCTGTTCGTCGCCCTGATATAACTCTCTATTATCTCTCTTTTTATCCGCTTGTCGCTATGTGCGCAGTGCTGACGACGCTTCCCGTCTTTTATTGCTACCACGCGCCGTTGCCTTGACTTGCGTCTTAGAGCCAACACACCGGCCCGCATTTAGAGTAGCAAGACGCTTTTCTAAGTAGTGAAAGCGTTATAGCTCGCCCTGACAGTTCTTCAGCGTTTCGATGTCTTGAACGCTGAGCGAACGCTACCGAGTCATTTTCCTGGAGCGTGCGTGCGTTCTCCTTGTGCAGAGGTGACCAGAACGCTCTTCAGACGCCAGCTACAAGCACATAGAAAAGCAAACCCGGTGAAAGGCTTTTGCGGCGGCGGTGGGAGATATTCGCAGAGACAAGCGCTCTTTTGGCGGTTTCATAAAAACCTACCGATATGTGCGCGGATGCTCCTTCCTGCCCACGGAAAAGAGGCAAGAAGGCCGCGGCACCCAGCTGGTTATTCGTCATGGTAACCCCAGCAGAAGCAACGCCACCCAAAAAGCGGGAAAAGAGGTAGATAAAGATTCGTTCTAGCATATTTTCTTTTTCACCCGTAAGGGCAGGAAGATTGCTGATTGATGAAATGGATAAAAAAAATTATATCAAGAGAGAGGCAGTTACAAGCTTGCCTGAAATGTATACGGTACTATTTCTTCTTAAAATACACGATACCAAATGCATGCAATCTCACGCAAATATTATGGCAGTGATTCGTGTACAAACACTGTAATGCGAGAATACGCCCGCACGGACGAACCACTGAGGCAAGACAGCATCCTTCGCGCAGCGTCTCTTCAAGGTGCGCGGCTAGTTCTGCCCCTTACTGGTTTGCATACCAGCCTCTAAAGTGCGCGCCCGAGGTTCCGAGAGAAAAATCTGTATATCCCTTAACTGATATTCTAGACGCGACAAGCTCAATAAAAAGTTCGTTCCGACCTGACAAGGCAAAAGCAGGAATTGCGGTAAGATCTTCACCTCTTTGAGTCTATCTCTGTGGTGCTTTGAATGGGTTATCCCTCCGAGCTTGGGAACGTTATCAAAAAGCTTCCAGTGCTGATTCTTCCACATGCTGATGCTTCTCGAGCAGGCTCTTGTCATCTAGGTATGGCTTGGTCTCCGTGAATTTCCTGCGTGTTTAAGACAAAGCTTCCCAAATAGAGAACGCATGCCGCATGCTGCGAGCACTTACATTCTCCATGCCTACCTTGTAGTGGTCAATGGCTCTGCTGACAGCCATCAAGTGTATTCGCTTCGGCGGTTGCCTGGAAGATGATAATACGTTACCGCTGAACAATCTCAGACAGAAGACTAATCATTCACCTCGGAGCATAGATCGGGGCTCCGTGAGGTTACCCTTGTTGAATATTTCCACTTGCCGCTGCGAACAACCGGGTAAGGTAAGACAGGAACAAACGTACCCAGCGAACATACCTCAAGGTAAACGAGTAGATCCTGGCAAGGTTAGTTCAAGGTCACCCATTTGTCTTGACTACCAACTTATCTGGCAGTAGTACGGAAGGCACCAGCACCCGCAGCACCTCCTTGAAGTCGTCGTCAATGTCTGATAGGTGCCCTTCAAAAGACTTCGTCGACGCGACCTGTGCAGAATGAAACCTGTTTAGGTGCCACTTAAGAACATTCGGTATACCTTTTTTCCGGGGTGCGGCATGAGGCAGCAGCATAGTTCCGAGAAGCACGAATAGATGTCACGCCCGTACACTCTGCAGCTCCGGTTCCTGCTTTTCGGAAACCATCAGGCGCTGCTCCAGAAGGCTGCGACCACCTTCAAAGCCATGTTCCCTTTCGTAAGCGCACGGCCAGTCTCTGACGAGAAACAGAAGTTTCTGGAACGGTGTCTTCCCCGTAGCCTGCAAAACCAGTTGCAGTGCCGCGACAGGTTGGTTTGGTAGCCCAGTCTTGGCAGTGCCATTTACGCAAAACATTCTGCGACAATGCATGACATAACTGCTGATCGTGATCTGGGAATAATGAAGTGCACATTTTATAGACCAAACATTGCATCCTAAAGCGGTATCAAGACAAAGGTTCTCCAAATATTTCAGGGCCATAGCCTTTATGGCCTGTTCTGCGTAAATTAGGAGCCGGTGTCTGCGAGATTCCGGTGTTACTAAACATCCCATTGGCTTAGATGTCCACATACCCACTCGGAACTCCGAACCCATTGGCTGAGAACGCAGGTATGTGCGAACGTAATATTCCAACTAGCAGCCACGCGCCATGTGGTCCGAACGATGGCATTCGCGGGCGTGACGTACAACTTAACTTGTCTGCGAATTAGCTGTGTCCCCGATGACTGCGACGCGTCATGTTGCTGATAACACGCTTTCGCATTGGGTATTGAATGGTTAAACTTTATGCTTGAGATTACGTTCAATCGTTACCTCTCACCTCATGTACAAGTCTGACGTTGCCTTTACGTTGTTCAGCATAAGGGTACGGTTACGTAACCTTTAGGAAAAATATAGGCCTGAATAAACCCACCCAGGAGGAGTGGCCAGTGGCGATGACGGTTTCGCTCAGAGTATGCGAGGATACGCTCAGAATCGCCCGGGCTTCAGATGAAGCCACTAATTTTAGCCCAGTAGCGTTCACTTACACAGATATGTTGTAATACTGCAACAGAACTGGGATACGATGTACAGAACTCCAAAATAACTCCACTAGAAAGAGCCGGTAGCATGGAGACATCTAAAAGAGCTTATAACACATTATGTATCTTACAGAAAAGTGTACCTAACCAAGTATAGACACGTCTGTTCATTGTGCGGAAACAATCCCACACTACACCTCGTCAAGTGGAGATGCGCCAAATAACCACTAACACCACACATAAGACATCTCAGTGGAGCGCAGTGAGAGCAGGTGGTTACCAGTGAGGATGGGAAGGAGCAACGCGTTGTGATACAGTGTCAACCAGGTGACCACAGAAGCCTGCTGTGAGAAAGCAATGAACAAAATAAAGTTTATTCGATTGAATTACCATCACCCATTTGCCGGCAACATCAACATACCTTACCGCAATACTCACTGCATGAGCACTTAGAGACACTGATGATAACCCCTTTCGGGAAAAACTAACGGACAATTAACCAGTGCTGGTTTATGTCCTGCGGTTCGATATCCCTATAAGCACTAAACTAAACTGACGTACGGTCGCGTCATCTTTCGTAGCGCTGAGCCTGACAGTACTTCGCACTCACAAACGTTTTTACACGGGCTAATCTGAACACGCTAGGCTTCCGCTAACGTAACCTCACGTAACCTATCTAACCTATCAACCTAACGTAACCTGTACCATCCAAACCTGAGGTACCTTTTTCTAATCAACATAACCGATTACTTAAAACATTAAAAACTAAAGCATTTAGTAAACACTTTTCGACGCGCTCTTTCTGTTAGTATCGAATACTAGCTCCATAATTCTACCCTCTGCGTGCATGCCAATCGCTCGCCAGGAGTCTGTGTGCTATCACTGGCGAGGTATGTCACCTTTGGTTTTCGTCATCATACCGTACCTGTGTTCTAGTTTTACGTAATTGGTTTCAAATCTTGCATCACTAATCAGAAACCCGAACTCTCCAAGGCTTTCTTCTGTCGTGCTCTATGTTGCACTTCGGAGGACACCAAAACATTCAAATTCCCGCAACAGGGAGTATTGACTGCGCGTTATCGTGAGGTAAGCCCAATGGATTAAATACGTACGCAAGCGGCCAAGCGTTTTAAATTGTAATAGTCAAGTTTGCATAGAGCACGTTAGATACAAACGATGCCCACCTCCATGGCCAGTCGTCCATAGTGGGTGAATAGTTGTAGGTGCTGCAGGTCGGCTTCATCTAAGTTGTGCTGAAGATTGTATATCAGCACCGAACTTGCCATGGCACTCAGGGCGAATATTGTGGCACACCTCTTGACCGTAGATTCGCAATCGAACGTGCCCTGGGAGTCCAAGAATAGCACAGCCACCTTCCTTCCTTCGGTCGTGGTCACCTGAAAAAGCCAAACGGTGATGTCGCAGTCCACCGGCTCACCGAAATGACTGCCTCAGCAGAAAAAGCCCGCTCCAAATTCAAATGCCCATTTACGGAAATTGAATGTCTCACCACAAAGACCTCGCTACAGACCCAAATGCCCGTTTACAGAAATTTATTGTCTCGCCACATGGGCCTCGCTCCACATCCAAATGTCCATTTACAAAAACTGAGTGTCTCACCCCAAAGACCTCGCTCCAGACCCAAATGCCTATTTACAGAAATTCATTGTATAACCACATGAACCTAGCTACAGATCCAAAATCCCGTTTACCCAAATTAATTGCTTCACCACAAAGACCTCGCTTCAGATCCAAATGTGCGTTTACCGAAATTGATTGCCTAACCGCAAAGACCACGCTCCAGACCCGAATACTCGTTTAAGGAAATTGATTGTCTCACCACAAAGACGTCGCTCCAGATCCAAATGCCAGTAGTTTCTGGCTCCGATCCATTGCGCCATCGAAATCCTTCTTGTGGCTCATTAGTGTCTATCATCCAATCTTCTTGTGTCCTGTTCCGCATGTACTGGAGAAAAAAATTCAACAGGAAAGACTTGCCCCTCCGGAATTTGCCAGCTATTGCGACCACCACGACGGGTAGGTTCTTGACATGTCCAGCCAGCAGTATTTCCTTCAGTGCATGGACGTCAAAGCTAAAGCGGCTGCCATCTTCGGGCCGCAGGATCTGGATGGGCCGCCCAATGTTACCTTGATCTTCCATACGATCCGATTGGCCTCGTCGCCGGCGAATAGCTGTGAAATGCTGATTTTGCTGTGTCGCGAAGGAAAACACCGTGCCGGGTAGTGGAAGGGCTGGAATGAAAAAATAGGAAGAAATAGCGCACTTGTGTCGAACATTTCTGTCCAGAATCTGTTACTAATCCCCCCTTATTTTAGTGGAGTGCTTGTTGCGATCTTGGCTTTTTTGCGAGATTGCTGTGCAACTAAGTTTAGATCTCCTGGTTGCAAAAAGTCATCCGGAGCGCAGTACTACGGCTCGCCTTTAGCCCAGGTGTAAATTAGAAACATAGAAACCCAAATTTTAGTTACTCGCTTGCAAAACATCCCAGCTTTTTTAAACTTATATTATGCTTAGTGAACTTGTTCTTTTACAGCGAAGCTGTTAGCGTCTTGTTGTTCGGAAATATTCATGTCGTAATCAAAAAACCGGGCAGGACCCTGCAGTTCTCAACCAAGACGCCGGGCGTATGCGTCTGGCTAAGCAGGCGTGCAGCATAGAGCTAAGTATATTCGTGGAAAAAACAAGGAAAACATCGAAACCGCGCGTTGGATGATAAGGCGCCGGTGAGCAATGATAAAGATTAGGTTTGCATGGCTAGCACACGCATCAGGCTAGACGGGACCAAGCAGTTGTCGCCCAAGATGACGAGCGCATGCGTGAGGACCCAGCATTTGCCGCCAAAGAAGGCCAGTGCAAGTGACAAGCCTACCCGGACAACGAGGAATATTTCATACCCTGCCCCAGCAACATGTGTAGTGGTTTAAAACATCTGCGCTGGACATCCGCTTTCGCAGTGCGGGATGAGGTGCATTTTAGATGCCATGCTCAGAGCATCTCTTCTCGGCGGCCCTGTCCTTCCTGCGTGCGTCCGTTGTTGTCCGCAGCCACTCTCCCCCTCTCCTCTCCGATAGTGAACACTCTCTCGCGAGGGGCATTCGATTGGACTCGATTGGATTGGCTTGACTTGGTTTGGCTTGGCTTGACTTGGATTGGTTTGGATTGGATTGTATTGGATTTGGATTGGATTAAATTGGATTATGTTGGATTGTGTTGCGTCATAGCCGCGGCACTCTCTCCGCGGTCTCCTCTCCTTCGGGCGCGCTGCGCATATAACCGGTGTGCCGCTCTCCGGCGGCCTTTCGGTCGACGGTTGCTGTCCGCTTGCGCTTGAACCCCCCTCAGCGTCGCATCACGCCAGGGTTCCCGCGAGGGGAGGTGGGCGTATTTTTTTTTGTTTACTGATTTTATGAAAGTATGTAGACAAAAACACTCATCTAGAGTGGGGCGCAACCCACGCCTTCCTATTGCATAACGGAATGCACACCAATTCGGCTATCTAAGCTCTTGCGTACTCCGCCCATTACTGGGGTATTTATGGCTAGCACAACTGCATCGTTCGCTTGTGGATGGTAGCTAGCGCCGCTCTGAATACTTGAGATAAATGGGATTGACTCCGAATTCCTCGATACCAGCGGTGACATACGGCGAAGACACTCATGAATCGGAGCACCGTACACCACGCGTGTTCAAAGCTGAACGTGAAAACTACCTAGTGGAACCTTTCGTTATTGTTCCCCTTTGATGTTTCAAAATGCCGCTAGGAAAACGCTGGTGACAGCTCTTGTATGGTTCTAGACGTATTTTTTATTTAATCGATCATCCGTGCATTTTTAGTAAAGAAAAAGTCTGCGAATATCGCTTATGTGTTGAAGTCTTGTCCAAGATAAGCGTAACTTTTTGTTTCAGCAAAATATAGGTGAAAAGTATGAACATTGCCACCGGACGCAGACGTTTAAATTTGAATGTGCCTATATAAACGTATTGTGCATCTTCTGTTTCACTTTGGCACGGCAGCTCAATCGAGGGACAGGAAGACAGACAGAACAAATTTTTGCCTTCGAGTAGCCCAAGAAAGACCATGGTTTTTCAAAGGTTGAAACCCAGCATGTATTTCAGTAACCGGGACAGCGCTAAGCATACAGGTCATCTCCAAACAAATTAAACTTCAGTTAACCTCCTTACTACAAACATCACTACAGCAATAACATTCGCAATGCAACCCTGCGAAATGCCAAGTCAACGCGTAGGCAGGTTGCAAGGCAAACTACAATTGACGCGTAAGGATCGCTGAGCTTGGCATATACTCCAAAACCTGCTTGAAATAAAGAAACCATCACGTACGCCACTTATCCTATCCGTCGTCTTAGACGCTAATACCAAAGGAACCGCCAATACGCCCTTAGAGGCCTGAGCAACCCTGATATTGGCGGTGAGATGTTTGAGTGGCGCCCCCTGGCTCCTGACGTCAGCTTTAGGACTCGCGCCGCTGTCGTCTGCTACACACCGCTTTGAGGGGTAGCAGAGCCTGGGCTAGAAAGCACCTGTTTTAATGCTTCAGTGCATTAAAAAGCGCATTTGCAGTAATCTACTCATTTTGCCAGCTTCTGACACCTCGGTATAATTTCAGGTTGTATCCCGCTGAAGTTTGCATCACGTGAGGAGAGAAAGAACAACGTTCTTATGAGAATCGGTTAGAAGATCGTGTGTAATTCGTTCTGTATACCTTGTTTGTGTGGTTTAGTGCTCAGAGCTACTCCATAAGTATTCGAACGGCATAGGCTTTCATTAGGTATTCTTGAGATGCTCTTATGGAGACTAAACTGTCTGTAGTGCTACGCACCAAATATCGGGCCCCTTCAGGCGCATCGAACGGTTGAAAATAAAGCAGCGGTGTTCAGTTTTTTTCGTTATTGTTGAATCGTATCAGATAAATGTTATGTGCCCAATGCTTTTATTTTTCTGCACCGTCACAAACGTCTTATAAAGAGGTTTGGGGATGTTTGATAGGCTCACAAAGTTTGTGTTGGTATTTCCTTCAGGCTGAATAGCATACGTTCCCTTCACAAAGTGGCTTTAGTTATGGCTGCGTGCAAGAAGGTGCATATCCGCAGCGTGCGTTCTTTATTCACATGCAAATGCAATAACAAGGGTTGTGCTTCTACACCACGAAACGGCGCAGTCAACCTTGTCCAGAATACTCGAAGGCGGATTTGTATCCCGACTTTGTATCGCAACTATCATTATCATAACGAACTGACTCCGACTTCGAACGATTGTAACATGATTACAGTGTTGAAGGTTCGATATACGCGCTAACGAACGCAGTAAACACAATACGTACCGGTTTACAGTAAGACAACAATCAAAGCAGACAAATATTTATAAGCAGCTTTTATAGTTTTTCAACCCCTTCTGGAGTAAATAACAAATCCTGGCCTACCCTGACTGATGTTTTATCAATTGAAGTAAATTACGCTTGCTTTCTTGAGCGCAGTTTTACTATAACTCATGTCAGAGTATGGACAACATATGGCTGTGGGAAATGTACCATAAATATCCCTCCAGATCTGAACAAACACATTGTTACTGTATTTTTACCGTGTACGTGATTAGCAGGCGTGCATGCCTGTGTGTGCCTGTGTGCGTGTGGGCGTGCGTGTGTCTGCGCAAGCGTGCGTGTGTGTGCGATTTTGTGTGTGTTATCGCGGAAACATGTTATGGCGGTGCACGTTCGGAAAATGGAAACCGAGTAACACTATCTCCTCTCCGTACTGATTTCTTGCACTCCGTACTGATTTTTTATAAGGGAAAAGCCGTAATGGAAAATGGGTTTGTCGTTCCTAAGTCTCTATTATTTGGTTTACACCTACAAATATCAGGTGAGGTGGAAACCACGATTGTTTTGTTAATGATGCATTTATGGCGCCATGCCCTGTTTTCGAGCACAGCCTACTGGCTTGATCGGACCATATTATTGGTATCGTGCTCAATTGCTAACCTTTTGTCCAATAAACCGCCATACTGATTAGAATCGTGGTATAAAACCAGCAGGCGGCTGTGTACAAGTACGTTATTTAGAGCTCAACCTGCATTCTTCGCGCCCCATTGGGCATGCCGGCATACACTAATGCCACGACAACGTCAAGTGATGAGATACAATACCTTTGAGTGGAAGGTTACAAAAACCTTTGAAAGGTTACAAAAACAGTTTCACTAACTCCTTACATACGATTACCAGAAATCGCAATGCCTTCTGGAAAAGCCGGCAACCCCGAAAGCGTGGAAATTATTTTCGCCTTGCATTTCGCTGTTGTTGGTTATTTGCAGCTTGCTGTTCCCTTTGTTCGAAACATTGCTCGATATAGAATGTGATGTTTAACACCGAATATACAGGATCCGCACAGGACCGGCTTCGCAAGGAATGGAATGACGCCGGTAATGCTTCTTCTGCAGCAGTATAAAAATAGCATTCTAAATGACGCCTTGGGCAAGTTTAGTCCACGTTTACGGCTTCCATTATGATATAAAGTTACGCACACACAAAGTATTGTGCGGAAAACCATCAAAAGTCAACCGAGCGCAAAGAAACAGTAGAGCGAGCGAGCCCGAGTGAAAGAGAAGACAAATTCGAGAATCCCTAAGCTGACGTCCCGGAGACGAGCTTCGCAGCGCCGCCCGTGGTCGGGCTCACCGCTATTAGGTCCTTTTCCCGACGCCCCTCGTTAGCTTACGGTCTATACTGCCGGAACCGCTACCCATACATTAATACCCTCTTTATGGAGGTGGACTTTACCGCGTCTCTTGGCAACCTAAAAAGACGCACGTCGCCACGCCACGGCGCAATGAACAAGACCCTCAGGAACGTGGAATCTCGCGCCATTGAATGCTTACCACAATATATCAAAGGGTAATGGGAAAAAGTTAAGGCACCTGCGCACTGGAAATATTCCGACATTACTGTAATCCCTTAGAAGGTCAAACTCATAGCTTTTAAAAACCTTAGTCCTATCGCAACGACACGATGCGTAGGCAAGCTACTTGAACACATGGTGCGCAATAGGCTCGGTCATTAAATCGAATACTACGCTCACGGTCCCCACAACAGTACGGCTTCCGCTCCAACCAGTACACTCGGATATACGCCTGGAAATGATACATCCTGGCAATCGCGTAGAACGAAATACATTTCGGAAGTATTATACGCTACCCAGAAAATAAAAATAAAAGGAAAGAGACTGCGGCGAGTGCCCGAACAATATATATATATATATAATTCTTTCTTCAAGCATAAGTTTCGGGAGGTGTTTTGACACCAAAATAACGCTTCCCCCCTGCCCGTCTACACCCCGGTATTCCAAACAATCTCAGCAATAAACACAAACAAGCTATTTTGGCCTTCGACACAAAGAGTTCCTTTGGTATAGATAGACCGTGCTGTTTAAAAGGCCTACAATCAACCCATCGGGGTCTCTGCAGGACAAACCGCATAAGTACAATTGTCGTCAAAAATCTTAGAACAGACAAACTCCCTACACTACCAAGTGGAACCCGCAGGGTTCTGTAAATCTCCGTTGCTTTTTAGTCTCGGCATAAGAGACCTCCCAGCGCAGTTCAGCAATATCCCAGACATCAACCAGCGTATTGACGCAGGTCACATCGCAATATGGATCCTCACGGCCTTTGCCGACACACAGTAAGACGCCCTGCAAGAAGCAACCGAAAACACACGACAGCCCTTTGGCGAATTTGGCCTGCATTGCACCTCAGAAAAATCGGAGTCGCTAGCAAAACAAACAAGAGGCCGACCATCGGTGCTAACTCCCGACATAGAACTTCAACCTAATCCCAAATGTCAAAACTCTCGGTCTACTAGATATCACGGTACAGGAATAGAGCGCCGCATGGACTGCAAACCACCATTCATAAGGTTTTAAATCTGATCTGTCAAATAATCTCCCATCATTCTTGCAGCCAAAGCGAGATAAAAGACATTTAACCTCTTTTATCAGTCTCCCAAAGTACCTGCCAAGACTTCCCAATTGGGCTCAAGGACTACCGGGCGATCTTATGATTTGGACACCTGCTAATTCAGTCCTGTAAGGGAATTCGGCAGCTCATGGCGTAGCCCAAGTTCGTACGCACGGCGTGTCTCCTGGCCATGCAGCCAGTACTTCCATGACCCCAAAAGGCAATCTTAAGCCAAGAAGATACTGTGACTGCCGGTTTATTACCGCTTCGATTGGAGAAGCTTCCCGCCTCCACGCGTCAAGACGCCTCGCAAAGAGATGGTTATCGACCGACAGCTCCTGCTCAACACATTGTTACAACGTACATTACTACGCAACGTACACCGGACTATATACATACAATAAATTATGCCGAGGGCCAAGAACTCTCGACCACATAATGTTGTAGGGTCGACCCACACGAACCATTGCCTCAAATCTCAATCTCTGAGTCGGATGGCCACCCAGCGATACTGATGATGATGATGATTCCTATTGGTTTCCCCTTTGAAGCGGGGTGATGACATGTCATCTTACCAAAAAGGACTAATATAACCATGTTTTACACTCTTGGTTTAATACTAGTGCTGCTTAGGGCAGGCACTAAAGCTTATTAGGCCCGAAATACTTTCGTTTCCCTGTTACAGGTGGTAACTGTCCTAGGCAATATTTCCCTCTCTGCTTTTCGTCCACCAGCATTCTAATCTTCTTTTCGTCCCCTCGACAGCCTTGAAGTTAACTTCCTCTCTGATACCCTTAAATCCTAGGGCTTCTGAAAGCCCAATATTCCCTTCATGTAGATTTGGATGGATACCCTCACATGCTAACACTGTGTGCCGCATAGTTTCTGTTTCTTTTCCGCAGACCACACATACCCCATCATTTTGTGAATACTGCCATTACAGAATCCAGGTTTCCCCGTCTGGCGAGGCTTCCACTTCGTGGTCAAGATTTTTTACTTCTCCAATAAACGTTTATTTCGCTCCTCCTTTACTTATTTTACATGTTCGATGCAAATTCACTTTGTGACTGAATATCTTTATAGGATGGGTAAACAGAATTTTATTCGCCAGATGGTATGCAAATACGACCTTTGAAGTAAGACTCGTCAATCAGATAGGGCGTCGGCGGCACTTCTAGATGGACAGTCTCACAGGCTACTGAGCCGTAGGTCAGCCTCTAAAACAAAACCGGTGGTACAATGTACTGCCAGCTGAACAATGAGCCCGAGTTACAAATAAATGTAGATATTTATTACTGCAAGCAATTTTTGTTCAGAGGAACAGTGCGGAATTCAGCATTGGTTGCGTCAGCCAAAGCTGAAACTTGTCGTGGCTTGCGTTTCAATGTGTCTCGGGTTGACATTTTCTAAGCAGAGAGTGCTTGCACTGCTACTGATTCTTCTTCTTGGGGGCTTCTTCCTCACTGTCTCCCCGACCTCTTCTTTTCTTCTGTACGTACCTAGAGAAAAATGCAGGAAAAGCAGTTGTTGTCGTCCCGAAATGGTGGGTATACTACCGGCACTGATTGATTGGACTCCCCATAATGAGCGCACGATTGTTTATTTATTAAGGCATTACTTGAAAGCAGCGGTAATTAGACGAGAAACGGTTCAGACTGAAAGGGCTGCAATCGCAATTTAGTAAAATGGATTCCGTCATTTTCCCTATGTGTGGATCTTGTAAAGTATGCTCACAAAGCGAAAAAAAAAATGTGTGCGACAAAGAAAGGGCGTCCTTATGCACTGCGGCTTCTGTATGTTCCAATGGAGAACACATCACCAGCGCAAAACAGAAGCAGACATGACGATCGCTACAGTTGAGCTGCAACCTGTCGATCGTACTGTGTGATTCGTTCTTGGTCCGTGGCTTTTTAAGGTAATGATATGTTCTCAAGTCAACATCACCTAACCCAACTGTAAACCTTAACTCTTACAATGGAGGTGCGGGAGGCGCACTCACCAGATAGACCGAGTACAGCCGTACGGAGGGGAAGTTAGCTTAGGCATGCCTGGATTCCTCCTTTACCGGGTTTTGTTTCTTGAAAAACAGCTGAAAGCTAAATTATTGGATGTTGTGAAACTTAAATTCACAAATATTTGCGGGCGTAACCTCAACCTAGGTGATTAGGTGCGGGACGGGGAGGTCTGTAGAAACATATAACAACCTGAAGACCTTTAACATGCCACCATTCTTTTACCCACCAATGTTTCCGTTTTCGCCTCTATCAGAAAAACGGCCAGCGGGGCCTTGATGGAACCTGAGTCTGCGTGCTCAGCATCCCAAAGCCATAGCAAGTGCCATTTCTTCTGCTCCAACCCTCTCGATCCATGCTGCTATTTCCGCTTTGAGACGCTAGTAGTGCAATTTAAAGCAAAATGTTCAAATACCCCCCCCCCCGACTACAAGGTCGTGCGTGTGCTCATGTTGGTGCCTGCTGTGTACGCAATTGGCTGATAACACAATCTTTCGGGAGACCGCTGGTAGTACACTGATCCTCAGGAGGCACCGTTTACCCGAGCGCAATTGACCTGAGTGCAAAGGAACACTTCTCGATCCTAAATCAGGCCTTTGAATATGTAGCCATGGCTACACATTTTGTGTGTAGCCATTTATAGCCATGTGTAGCCATGGCTACAATTTGACGACGGTGCACCGTCGTCAAAGTGGTAGAAACGGCTATAGGGACAAAATGACGCAGCTTGCACGAGTGGTGCAAGCCTCGAGATACAGCGGAGCTGGGTGTTGACTTTGTTTCTCCCAGTTCTGATCAGTTCTGCTAGGTTTTGTGATGTTCTTGCTAGGTTAGGCTAAATGTTGACGGGTGAGGCCAAGTTTGGCAGCATTTTACGAGGCCGTTGCGGTTGCTTCCCCACACTGACAGCGGATCGGAGGGGCGAAGAAGCTAAGTGGACCCCCATCTCCGCTGTTTCTCCCTACTCGTGCAGTACTATACTCGGTGACAACTGAAGAACGGCAACGATGATGATGATGATGATGATGATGATTCCTATTGGTTTCCCCTTTGAAGCGGGGTGATGACATGTCATCTTACCAAAAAGGACTAATATAGACATGTTTTACACTCTTGGTTTAATAGCGCTGCTTAGGGCAGGCACTAAAGCTTGTTAGGCCCGAAATACTTTCCTTTCCCTGTTACAGGTGGTAACTGTCCTAGGCAATATTCCCCTCTCTGCTTTTCGTCCACCAGCAATCTAATCTTCTTTTCGTTCCCTCGATAGCCTTGAAGTTAACTTCCTCTCTGATACCCTTAAATCCTAGGGCTTCTGAAAGCCCAATATTCCCTTCATGTAGATTTGGATGTAGAACGGGAGTTGCCTCTGTGCCTTATCACCGTAGCCGGATGTTACTCCGCGTGGTGCAAATAGTGCGTTACTGAGAATATTTTGGACATGACAGCGAGCCGTCTTCGTGATTTTTTGGACCAAACATGCCTTTAAACTACTGCAGCGACGACAAACAAGCTACGTGAGAAAAGGCACACGATATTACAGATTCATAGCAATCTCCTTTCAAAAGGCGCGCGCCCGTTGACATCCGGGTCCGTCGCCTAGGCGGAGTGATATCGTACATGAGCTAATGCCATTCTTAACTTGTTCCCGACTATAGTGCAAATCGCGCCAATTTTATGCGTTTCAATAGCTTACAAAATTATACCACTTTTAAAATGTTATAGTAAGGCGTGCGCATGAACATGTACCACTTGTGGTCACATTCGAGCATGCGCGAAACCTGACTTCACTGATTTAATATCATATCTGCGGTGGCGCACCCTTTACAGCAGTTTTTTCTCATTTTTTCTTGCTAAAGCCACCCTACCGAGCTCCAGCTTAAGAATCTCCGACCATGGCCAGACAATTCAGGAGAACTTACCCCGTTGTCGCCCACAGAAGAGAGGGAGACGTGTTCCCCACCGGTCACAGTCAGGGGCAGACCCATGTCGACAGAAGGGGCTGTCTCACCAGCTTCTTTAGCGGCAGTTTCACCGGATTCTTCTAGTGGCAGCTTCCCAGGCTGCTTTAACAGCCTCCCAACCGACTGCGGTAGCAAGAGCTCCACCGACGGCTTTAGCGTAAAGTGCACCGGCTGCTCCCGCCACTGCGGATACAATTCCGGAGCACTCACCCAGTTATTGCGGAACAAACAACGGATTATGGAGACCCTACCTGAGAGAGCTCCACGAGCTAATGCGGCTACTGCGACGGCTGCTCCTGGTAACCCCCCTGTTAAGGCTGTCGCGGCCATAATGGCGACTCCCGTAGCCGTGGCGACCGCAACAGCCTTTGCACCCGAAGCGTTTGCGTTTGCTGCCGTCCGAGCAGCCTGGTTGCGCTGAGAAATGAACTCGAACGACTCGCTGATCATCTGCGAGACAAGGAAGTTCGCTGCAACTAAACGTTGCCCCATCGGCCCATTTAGTCGCGATGGGCTGATTGTTGGGGCTTTTTGCGCACTACATACATGAAAATAACCGGGCTCGGTGACCCGGGAGTGCCTCTTTATGATGGAGAATTAGTGCATAATGGCGAGAATTTTTACGGTTAGTTTCTGGTCTTACCCTTAGGTCTTGCTGTTTGCTTGTGGCAGGAGCTGGCGGCTCGTCGTAAAAGTGTCCTCGGAAGGTGGACTTGATTGGCCTTGATTGAACTTGAGGAAGAGACTGCTGTCCTTACTCTTTTTATTAAAGGGGTACTGACGCAAAATTTTGAAGGCGAGATAACTTCGGAGATAGATTGGTCTGAACGCATATACATCAGCTGCAAAATATCAGCGGCGAATACAGCCTAGAACATATTTAAAATCAATTTTAAAGTTGGGAAACGCAATCGAGCAGCCAGCAGAGGACCACGCGCAATCGACATCCCGCGGATATTGTGTAAATAAACAACATCCAAACACGTCACGAGTTTGTGTTTGCCACTTCCGCACTGCCGGCGTTCTTCTCCGGTTCGCCCGTCTCGCCGCTCCAATCGGAGGGCTGGAGGGCGGAGCTTCTGCTCTCGAGAACGAACGACCCGATCGTTGGCGGCGGAGACGCCGTGATTTCGTCAGCTCATCGGGCAGCTGGCCGCGACCAAAGTTCTACAGCGATTCGAGGCAGTCTGTTTCTGTTACTTTTCATTTAAATTGGATGCGAAAACACGTCGGAGACACAAAAAGCCCACTGAGTGAGCCGCACGGTCGCTGTGCAGGTGGCGGCCACGGCCTCGAAGCGGCCCAGGCCGGCGCAGGTAGCTAGAGTGATAGCTTGTTACCGTTGCACAAAATTGACCGCAAGTCACAACCATGGCAGCTTATATGAAAAAGGAGTTAATGATGCGATGGCGGGTTGCATTAAAAATTGTCATGTGCACTGCTTACGAGAGCGGCAATCGAATATCCGCCGCAGTGCTAAGCCGAACACATCTGTAGGCGAACCTGTAGGCAGACCGACCGGCTGCTCCTAGCGCTGCGTCTTGCCACCCACTGTTTCGAGCGTCGCGCGTCGTTCTTTAGCCGCGGTAGCATTTGCACCTGAAGCGCCTGCGTCACGTCCACGGTCGCTTTTTAATTAAGCGGCTCACGAGATCAGTACGTGGGGGCATATGCAGAAACTACCGGCGATGCGGATTCGACAGTGCTACGGCAGCTCTGCTCTGTGATATCCCTCCGACGGTCACGTGGTCAGCTTTGTTCACACAAAATACATCGGTTCGCGGCACTCGCTGAAACCGAAACTGAGACTGGCCGCATTGAAAATGCCTCTAATTAAAAACCGTCGCACGCTGAAGCAAATGAGGTTTCTACAGGTCACTAGCTACTTATCCCGACAAAAAAAAAAACAAGATGCAAAATTTTTGTGTCAGTGCCCCTTTAAGACGAAATCAATATCAGTCTCATTGTAAGGTTTACCTTGATTGACTGCGGTATCGGCACGTATGATGCGAAAGACCACGTGAATCAAAGAAGGCCTAAAGGAAAACAAAGTTGGCCAGCAGTGCATAGTGATGAATAATCGATACCAAAGTCACTACAGATTTTTTATTGATAGTAAAGATTGGCATGGTATATTAAGATGGGATCAGTTGAATTAAGGTGGACGTTGATGCATTAAGCTGGGGTAAGGTGGATAAAATAAAAATATGAAGTAGTGATTGATAGCGATTAACCGTAATAATTAGTAACGTGGGATAAAGGGGGTTCAGATCGAACAATTTGGTTAGCTTAGATTCAAGTAAATTAAGATAAGACGTTAAAATTACTTGTCCGCTGGGTCGTCATGTGGACGTGTATAAAGAAGGTACCCGTGCAAATAGTGCGCCGGGCTGCTACCTTCAACACAGGTAAAAAAAATCCCGCCATCTCCACGAAGTTAATGATGATGAGAGGGGTGAAGCTAAAATTCTTATCGGTAAAACCATGAAACATTCGCCCACATATATAAAGACTAGACACGTCAAGCTTTCCACCGCTCCGTTAACCAGCTCGTCGGCGCCGTCGATGTTTGTGGTGATTATGTAGGGCTTGTTCGAGTCGATGAGAATCTCCAAGGGTAAGTTGGCGAATTCGGTGTGTGACATTTTAGCCACCTTGGCCGTCGCCTTCTGCTCACCGTCTTGTGTCGCGTACCCCCGGTACGTGCCTTCAGCTCGCAGGCGACGAACGACAACCTGTTCTTCCTCCTCTCCTCCTTGTTGGGTATCAATGAACGCGTTGAACGTTTTGGCCTCTTTGTCCTATCTTTGGATGGCCAATCCTTAGGGGGATCCTCCCCACAATCATCATCATGGTGCCGTGTATAGGGACCGGGCAGCTGGACGGGTGGCGCCACCACTCGGCGCTCCCCTCGTCAGTGGAATGAGCCGGTGAATTGGACTACACAGCCTCCCGTTGTTTTTGTCGTGTTTGCTTCGGTGCTTTGAATGTTTTGGTGGTGTTGTGAGCGTATATGTGCGGTGAAACAAAGTCTAGACAGATGTGTTGGGTTCTTATATGCAGTAATGACTACGTAAACTTCCCGGACGCTTCTAAAGTTGGGTATCGGCTGCAATTGCATGAGCGCTTTTTGCAGCGATCTGCGCATGGCTCCGCACGAAACTATTAGTAGTAGTCATTTCTGCCACTTTAAATTATCTTCACTGGTTTCAATGACTGCGGTTTCTACGCCAGCCTTAGCGCTGGGATACCTCGATACGTGTGCTTTGAAGAGAAAGGCACTTGCGTACGAGATGGATTACCGTGTAGCCGCAGAAATGTTGCGGTAGTTTACATTTACTGTCTGTAACGTGAGCTTTGTGCCTTCTGTTTTGGTGAGTGACACTGTGACAGCATGGGAGCCTGAAAGCCGAAATGGAACTCCCACGTTTGTGGTGGTCATTTTATCAAGAGCCAAAGTTATTTACCAACTTAACAGCCCAAGCTACAAACCATCCACCATCTCTCCTCCCCTTACCGTTTTACCACCTGCGTAGAATAAAGGCTGGCACCAGTAGTTAAAAATGTGGCAGCGTTAACGTCAGCCGGTGTTTTTGAATGCTGAAGTATTCTTTACAGAGTTACTAAAAAAACCGTGTAATGCCTGGTGAAGACACCAAAAACGCGCGATTAGTTGCCTCAAATATGGGTGCATCAGCCCGAGTCCTCCAGCACAGACACATTTCCGACACGCTGGACAAAGTTTAGATTTAGAGAGGGGGGCATCGAAGCTCAAAATTAAACAGCAAAATCATCTAGCCCTCCGTGTAACAATTATGATGGTTGAACGCAAAGCTTTCTTCCTGCGAAATTGAATGGGAAATGGTCAAAGTCAAAGACGCTGCCATCAAAAGACCAAACTGCGTGCTGGTCAAATTTGACGCTCAACTAGGCAAAGTTTAAATTCAGAAGGCAACGAAGGAAACCCATACGATCGAGCTTTGCGTTAAACCCTCATCGTCGTTAGACGAAGGTGCGCATGATTTTTCAAGCGTAGGTGGCAGCTTGTAAACCGACCGCAGCATTCAGTTGTGAAGCTGAGTACAGGTTTCGGGCACCCTCCTGTCTTGCGTCCTTCAGCGACGCAGGAATTGGTTTTTGAAAACCATCTACCAACTAGCCAGCAACCATTGCAATTCTTGTAAAGCAATGCTTCTCCACGACAAGCAATAACGTTCTACTATTATGCGGTATTTAATCTATCAACGATTCCCGATGACTGTAGTAAGAACATTTCTGGGAAATCAAACACGTTTCAGCCGTAGGTAATGAAGTTACGGAAGCGTCGTCCATCACAATTTCTGTTTTGAGGTAAATCTTAGAAGACAGCCCCCCCATTGTCTTTCGCTTGTGCACGACGTCGATGCCGTTTCGTCATCAACTGCCCGAGGCCAGCACCGCAGCTTCAACTTTATTGAGCATTTCGTACATAGAAATGCGAGGACAAACACAAAAAGCTGCAAAACTGCAGCTTGACGAGCTGTTTGCCCCTTACGATTGGCGTGGCAGAGCAGAAACAGGAGTTTAAAGCATACGCACAGGAAATAGTCCTTAGAAAATAAATCTCGCCTTAACATTCCTAGATCGGTTGCACACACCGGCTTTGTGGGAGCATTTAGCTGCGCTCCTCGATATGCGAAACTGCATGCAGGCATCAAAAAATTGCATGAAGCAACGGACTTCCACTTCCAGCTTGACTCCTAGGTTGGCGCATTGAGCGTCGTCTGCTATTTGTAAATACTGAGTATGGGCGTAAATCACACATATGACATGCCTCGTAAATGTCACATCCACGCTCAAGATTTACCGATCTGAAAAATGCACATGCGGTTACGTGCGCTTTGCAAGCCGCACCGCAGAAAAAACATCCCCCTCGCGAGGGGCACGATCAAATGCAGAGCATTTCTGCGGGGGGGCGCGCCTCCAAGTCGTATGGATTACGTATTGGTTGTTGTTGGTGTAATTGTTGTCTTCCAGCGTAGACATTGTCGATGAGTCGATGGTGAAACGTGCCGTGAACCCCCTGCCGCGCTATGACGCAACGTGGAGCGGCTATGACGCAACGTGGCGCGCGCTATGACGCAACACAATCCAACACAATCCACTTTAATCCAATCCAATCCAAATACAAGCCAATCCAAGCCAATCCAATCGAATCCAATCCCATGCCCCTCGCGAGAGAGTGTTATAGCGCCGAAATCGCCACCACGCGAACGCGTGATGCTGACGTCACGATCACGCCACAGATGTTAGCGACCGCAGCGCGCGCGAACGACATATGTGGTTTAAGCGCGAACCGACCGCGGCGAGAGAGCGCGATGCGAACGCCCCACCTGTTCTTGCGCGCGAACCTAACGCGGCGAGAGAGGGTGTTGCGCACGTCCCCACCTGTTGTGCGCCCGAATCGAACGCGGCGAGAGAGGGCGTTGCGAGCGGAGAGAAGGCGAGGAGGACGCGGGGGAGAGGGCGCACCTCTGGCCGACGGTTGAATGAGTCAAGGATATAAGGCATGTTCGTAACCTTCCGTTCTGTGTCGGCTTTGTGGCTCAGTTGATAGAGTACCGTGCACCTTGCGTTCCGCGCGCAGAGTCGTAGGATCGAAACCTGGCGCCGGCAAGTATTATTTTTTTATATAGTGTAGGGGGAGCGATGCGGACGCGGACTACGGACGCCAACGCGGGTGACATCGTGAGTTACTGAAATGCTCTGCATTTAAAACGGCAGAAAGCCATGCAGAGTTACGCTACGCTGACCGCCACCGGCATTCCACTGACGAGCAGTTCGCCACGGGCGGGGCTGTTCACTGAAGCGACTGTGCTGCCATACAGCGGCCGCCCGGTCCCTATAGCAGCAACCAGGGACGGGACAGGGCCCGAGCAAGAGGAGCTTCGCCCCTAAAATATTACAGAGTATAGAAAAAGTTGTTCCTCCACGTCCTTTTTGGCCCAGAGTTTTTTAAATTAACTTCGTTGTCTCGTGTACTGAAGAACGTCACGCCTTCGTGTGCTTTCCTCTCCAGATGTGAATGAGTAGAGACTATAACTAGGTCTGGTAGTCCGTGCAGTGAAGGTGTGTTTGAGAAGGTCAGGATGAGAATATTTGAAGAGTTTTTATTCGAAATGAGCCCGATACAGAAACCGAAACTGAGTCGGTTAAGGCTCCAGTGACCCAAAAAAAAAAAAAAAACTCCCCAGCTTTCGCCTAAAAAATGTGGCTAGAAAATTGCTGAGGTAACGTCCTGAAAACGTGTACGCAGGTCATAGTTTGTATCGAAAATGGGCCAGATCCTGCAGGTGTCACAGTTCACAATGAGCCAAACGCATTTGGCCAATAAGAGTTTCCTTTTAACGTGAATGTTCAAACTGTTTCGTAGGTGTTTTCAGAAGATTTTTTGCATTTCACAGCTGGCTTAAAGGGGCACTGAAGTGATTTGTAAACAATGCGGGATTACGAGCGCAAACTGTAGTCCGGAGTCCCTGGGCCCTGTTTCGACCACTCTGTGCGCGTTTACGCGAATTTATTTAGTAGAAAAATCAATTCGAAAATGCTGTCCTCCTCTCTGCACTCTCGCCAATTTTCTGTGGCGTTTTCGTGTGACGTCAGCAGGAGAAGAGCTGACAATTGGCTGCGCTACTGCACGGCTCGACGACCTGCCGCAACCGAGTCAGTCGGACCACCGTTTAGTCCGCCGGCCGCCGACGGGTCGTCGCAATTCGCTCGATCAGGTGAAACTAAGCCACAACACGTTTGGGAATGGAAGAATGCGCCTGTCTTCACTTCGTTAGTTCGTACACTGTATCTAACTCCAAGTCAAGGTCGCTTCACAGAAGCGCTGCACAAGCGCACATGCGACGCTTCGCTGACTGGTACGCCAGTAGGAAAATATAAGGCCTCTTTAAGGGGGAGAAGAGTGAGCGAAGTCAATATAGGTACTAAGGAAATAAAATCAACTGATATTTTTACCGTACAGCGTAAAACTAGGGTGCGGGAAGCACTTTTTTGCGCTGGGCGAACTAAGCACAGCGGTCAGCAGCACGACTACGCATCTGCGAACGCTTTTCCGTCTACGAAATGCAGTTGCTAGACGTGAGCTATTGTGGAAACTCGGGGGACGCTTACTGCACGAGCGCAATACAACAAATAGTCACCTATGCTGCTTGAAATACTAAAACTAAATAAAAGTGTAAACTGGTTATACATTATATACCTTATATTTCCACCGCCACTAGCGGCCCCCCGTGGCTTAGTGGTCTGGGCCTCTAGGTGTTTTGCCAGACGCAAGTGTTTTGCCAGTCACAAGTTCGAATCCCCGCGGGTACATGCTTTTTTTTGATGAGTTAGCTTTTTCGTTTTCCCCCGATGTTTTCTATACTGAGTTCACCTTTTTTTGAGCCGCAACGTTCATTGCTCCATGAACTAGTCCACAGAACTCGCGCAGGCTGGCACTGGCGCGCTAGCGAGTTCTCGTTGGCGTGCTGTTGCCATAAGCACCGACTGCTTGCGGGCAGTGGGCACAGGTCAGAATCAACAGACCCTTGGCCTGGTGCGAACACGCTTTTTACGATACAGGCATGAGTGGGGCAAGCTCCAATTATGGGGGAAAGCGCATGCATTTGAGCGTCTGCGGGGATGAGCAGGGCGTTCATGCACTCCGTAGGCCTCAGATAGTGAATGCAACGATTCCAAGCCGTCCTGGGAGGCCTATCTTATGCATTTTACAGCCGACAACATGGCAGAAGCGCGGTACTACGATAACTGGGATATTGAGAATGCCCATCCAACGGCGCCATCGAATGTCAAACTTGTTGTTTTACAGAACCGAAACCGAAACCGAAACTTGTTTGATCGCTAACCTTGGTCATCGTCCAATCACGGTGCCCCCTCCTCCCAACGTCACAGCTTAGTTTGTGCGGCCGCGGCAAACCGCGCATGGTAGTTTTTCTTCTTTCGCGCTTTGTAAAATAATTATCGATTTGTCAACCCGATAAACGATGATAAGTGTGCTAATTTGAGCCAGTCTACAGAGTGCAAGCAAAAACGGGAGCTTGACAAATTCACTTCAGTGCCCCTTTATTATGAATTCAGAGTGCAATTAAGAGATCCACGAAGGATCTGTCGGCGGATGTCAACGACGAAGTGAACAAAAGAAGTGACCGAAGTGAAACAGAGATGTGAAACACTGATTTAATTTTATCTCCCCCGCTTCTACGAAATAACTCTGGTTACATTCATATCTACTCCCATATTTACCATTTAATCACTTTAATATATACCCACCGCTTACAAGCCCTGCACCCGCCTCCCCCCCGCACACCCCCCGCTATTGGAGTACGAAACACTTCAATAACGTGAATAAGATATGAGCAGGCTTCTTGCGAATCGTTCCGCAAATTCTTGACAAAGCAATGAAGAGCTTGCTTACTTTGATAGTGCCTTTAGGTGTGCCCAAGATAATTATCCTAGGGAAAAATTCGGAAAGAGCACCTAATGGTGCCAAGAGAACTCACCTGCTCTCTCGGTATATTTTTACTGTTCTTGAGCCCCTGCTCTACATTTGTATTGGCTTTTCCAATAAAACTTAATGGCACAATGCTTGGAAGTAAGTTTAAATGAAGCTTTCTTAAGAATACAGCGTCAACTTGAGTGCTTCAATTCAATATAAGCGAAATCCAAGCTTATCACCCCAATATTGCTTATATTCATGGCATACTTTTTAAATTACTTTTGGCCGTAAAGTTTCCCTAGCTGAGATGTAAAATACAGCATATAATAGTTTTGACGAGGCTGCATTTAGATCCGGTAACAAACTCCCGCTGGTAAAAAAACGCCTCTTTTGTCGATTGTGTAAGAGGCCAAATGAGAAACTCCGTAGTTACTATGACACCCTGTACGCTGTGTGCTTTGAGCAAAGTTTAAAGTCACACTGAAATAATAGGCGTGATGCTTGTGTAGACACCTTTGTTTCTAACCGCTGTTTGCCCTTCTCCTGTTCGTGTGGACGGAGCAGTTGATATGACACGCTGCATACGGAATATGACCATGTAATGCAGTTGCATGGAATCTGACCGGACCGAAATATATGGCGCTATGAAGTTACAGAGTACGTTACAGTTACTAGATTTAAAAAAAGCATGTTTACTCACTACAGGGGGTGTCGTGAATGTTTTTACCTACCCGCACACTTGCTAGCGGCCATTTCCTAAATTATTTTTCATTTCGTGCCGCGCTTCGACCGTAACGTTGAAATAAACCACAGTGGATTCATCTCCACTGGTGCACAAAGGGTCGTCTTGGATTCTTGCTGTGATGTTTTATCTGTCTCTTCCAAAAATTGCAACCCGTTTTTGTCCCTGCACGCCTCTGTTCCCTCCGCACCTATCGCTCGCAGAAAGGGTTGCAAGCTGGGCTAGTCGGAAAGACATATTTTCGAATGAAAGCAGCACGAACTTAAACAAAGAAAAAGGAAGTGGAACACAGGTTGTATCAACGTGTATTTGGGAGAGCATGAATTGTCATAAAAGGGACCACATCAACCCATCTTTCTTCACAGTTTACTAAGTGTAGCGGATGTTAACGTCATTTGCCACTGAAACTTTTATTTAGGCACCGTGAAGAAACGCCCCGCAAAATTAAGGAACCGTTCCACATGCCAGAAAAGGGAGACAAGTCAAACAAGCGAGCGTCTTCATCGCAAGGAGATTGCACATCTGCATGGGCCTTGACTGCCGCCGTTGCCTATGTTGTGGCCTTAGCACCCTGGCTTTTGTAAACTTACTTTGCTCATGCGCAGTGTTTTTGTTGTTTTGTGTAAGTGTTTATATTGACCCTCTTTGATATTTAAACTTTAGTTTTTAAACCAGCGACTGTCTTTCCGTTTCACTTCCTTTGTCTTTGTTTAAGTTCGCCGTGGTTTCACCGAGGAATAAAAGCTCGTCTTCCCCCTGGCGCCTATCGTTCCCCGCCGCTGGGCCGCCACGCTGTGCTGGGCGCTTGCAGAAGGGGGTGTGGTTTGACCTCTAGCTTTCAAGGTCAAAACTGGTCACCCCGCGAAGACCGCCCGAGGTATTGTAGTGTAGCTTCGCTACAAAACTGTGAAAGGTTCCGTGGCGGCGGCGGGAGATATTCGCGGAGACAAGCCATATCTGGTGGTTTTGTAAAAACCTACGGGTATGTACCCGGATTCTACTCATTGCCAACGGTAGCGAGGACGTCGCCGTAACCAGCTACCCATTCGTCAAGCAAACTCCAACAGAAGCAAACGCGCGATAAAGGAGGGAAAGAGGTAAGTAAAGTTTAGCTCTAAAAATAGTTTTCTCCTGTCACTCGTAAGTGCAGGAAGAATGCTGAATAATGGATTAAATTAAAAATACATACCATTGGAGAGGAGAGGAAGTTACAAGCTCCCTGAATTAACTATACAGAGTACAATTGTTTATATACACGATTCCGAAATGCATGCAATATCTCGCCGAGATAATTGTCGTGATTCGTTTACAAAGCAGGGTAATGAGAGAATACGCCCGAACGGGCGAATCAGACCGCGAGACAGGGTCCTGGAGCGCAGAGTCTCCTCGACGTGCGGCTATTTCTCCCCCTGGCCGTATGGGCTGGTATATACAAGCATCTAAAATGCTCGACCAAGGTTTCACGAGCGAAGAATCTGTAAATGACTGCACTTGTATTCGAAATGAGACCAGTAAAAAAAAAAATTTGTTTCGACCTGACAAAGGCCAGGTATTGCGGTCTGATCTTTACCTTTTTCAGTCCATCTTTGTAGTGCATAGAATGGGTTACCCCTCCGAGGTTCTGCACGTTATCAAAAAGCTCCAGTGCTGATTCCTCCACTTGCTGATGCTTCTCGAGCAGGGTCTTGTCATCTAGGTATTGCTTGGCTCCATGAAGTTCCTGCACGTGAAGACGAAGCTTCCAAAGAGAGAACACACGCCGGGTACTGCGAACACTCACTTTTTCCATGCCATTCCTGTAGTGGTCAATCGCTCTTCGGACAGCCATGAAGTTATTCGTATCGGCGGTTGCCTGGAAGATGATAATACGCTACCATAACCGATCTCAGACGAGACACAGGTTATTCACCTCGAACATTGATCGGGGCTCCGGGAGGGTATCCTTGTGAAATATTTCCACTTGCCGCTGCAAAAACCGGATAAAGTAAGACAGGGACAAGCGTACCCAACAAACATACCACAAGGTAAAACAGTAGCTCCTGGCAAGTCATTTCGAGGTCACCGTGTTTCTTGACTACCAACGTATTTGGCTCTAGTACGGAAGGCACCAGCACCCGAAGCACCTCCTTGAAGTCGTCGTCAATGTCTGATAGGAGCCCTGCGACGACTTCGTCGCCGCGACCTGCGCAGCACGAGACCTGTTTCGCTTGCATTTAAGAACACTAGCCATACCTTTTTTCCCGGGTGTGGCATGAGGCAGCAGCATAGTTCCAAGAAGCACGAATGGATGTCACGCCGTACACTTTGAAGCTCCGTTCCTGCTTTTCGGAAACCATCAGGCTTGCTCCAGAAGGCTGCGACCACCTTCAAAGCCATATGGCCTTTCGTAGCACACGGCCAGTCCCTGACGAGAAACAGCAGTTTCTGGAATGGTGTCTTCCTCTGTAGCCTGCAAAAACAAATGCAGTGCTGTGAGCAGTCGGTTCGGCAGCCCAGTCTTGGCACTGCAATTTTTGCAAAACTATTTGCCCCATGCCGGTCATAATGCGCCATGGTGACCTGGTAAGGATGGAGAGAACATTTTAAGGAGCAAAAATGGATGCCTATATTGGCATCAGATGAAGCTTCTGTAGTTATTTTAAGGCTTAGCCTTTATGGCCTGTTCTGTGGAAATTAGTTCACGGTGTCTGTGAGATTCCGTTTTATAAAACTACCCATTGGCTGAGATGTCAACATACCCACACAGAGCGCTGAACCCACCGGCGTAATGTTTCAGCTAACAGAGGCTGGTTGTGCGGCTCGAACGGAGGCATTCGCCGGCGGGACGTACTACTTGTCTGCTAGTTAGCTGTGTCCCTAATGACTGCGTTGCATCATGTGGTTGGGAACACGCGTACTCCCGGCCTTGGCATTCGCAGTGGCTATTGCATGTTTAAACTTTAGCCCAGGCTTCAAATTTGAGGTCTAACGTATTCAATCAATACCTCCAGATTGGTGTAACAGTGTGCCTTGCCTGCAAGTTGCTAAGCTCAATGTTACGATTGTGTAACCTTCAGGCAAATCATAGGCCCGAAAAATACCACCCAGTAGAAGTGGCCAGTGACCATGGCGGTTGAGCTCACAGTACGCGATGATACACTAAAAAGCCGCAGGATCTCAGATGAAGCCACTGATTTCAGCCCAGTACCGTTCACTACACTGATGTGTTGGGAAACGGTGTCAAGAACTCACAAACTGGAGAAAAGAAGGAACCGGTAGCATGGGGACAAATCTGAACGAGCGTACATCCCCATTTGTATTGTCTCAGTAAATTTTACCAAGTGTCCGTGGTTCATCGGTCCATGATGCGGAAAGACAGGCCTCCACTACTCCTTTAAAGTAGGGATGCACCAAATCACCACTAACACCACATATACAACATCGCAGTGCAGCGTGATAGGAGCGGTGCTGACCAGCGAGGTTGAGGAGCAACGGGCTCTGATACAGCGTGTCAAGCCGGCGGCCACGAAGGACTACTGCAAGAAAGCAAACGAACAAAATAGAGCTTATTCGCAGCCGTGGCGTGGAGGTACGGTTCATCCGCATCCATCATTTCAAGCTGCGGGAGGTCGCGGGATCGAATCCCGCAGTCGCTGGGCACCCACTAGTAAAACTGGTACAGGCGAGTTTTCCTGGCCTGCAGTGCACTGTGCCGGGCTACTGAAGGGAACGATACCGCCTGGGAGAGGCAGCCCGCGGCTTCAGAAACCCCCGTCACCCCACGTGAGCACAGCAGGGAGCGATAGCCCGTCACAGTGCTGACCGTACACACACACCGTCGATACCCACTGGCCATTTGGGTGTGTTTTTTGCAGCTGCCCCTTTCCATAGAGGGCGATTTCCCATGCAAGCCGGGTGTACTTCCCAAGCGTTGTAGTCCCACACAGCGCCGACGCAAGGTCAGGGAGTCTCTTGTACCTATTTTACCGGTAGGTGCCCGGCGCCACCAAGGCGCACATGGTGCCTTCCACAGCAACGGTGGACGCTCAACTCGCAACCGCCTCTGGGAGGACATGCCACCAGTCTTTTTCACCCCCGGCTATGGTGCAATGCGGCAGAATGGCCGGGGTCCCGCCCGATGGACAAGGGTCAGGGGCCCCTCCTGAAGGTCAAAGCAGCTTTCCTAACGTGAATTCCCTTTTCAAGGGTCCGCACTCTTCCAGGGATGCCCGTACCTATTAAAAAAAACCGGTGGGTGCCCGGAGGAACCAGGATTCGAGCCCGGTACCATCCCGCATACGAGCCGAGTGCTGTACCTCTGAGTCATCTCTGCGGTACCAAAAGTTCCTGCGTTACCGTTCCCATTATCATTGTATTACCGTTCCCATTCGGCGGCAACATCAACATATCCTACCACAATCCTCACGGAATGCGAACTTAGAAAACACAGCGTATATCCACTGTCATGCTAAACTGACTGACGAAAAAGCAATGCCCGTCTATGCAGTGCCGTTTGATGTCACTAGAAGGCTAAACTAAAGTGATGTACCATCCGTCATCTTTCGTAACGCTGTGCCTGGGAGTACTTCGAACTCACATGCATTTTGAAACGGGATAATCTAAATCCGCTAGGGTGACGATAACGTAACCTCACCCAACGTTTCCTGACCTTACCAGCCTAACACAAGATAACGTGACGTGTACTAACGTAACCTGACGTACATTTATCTAACCAACAGAACGAATAACTTGAAATGTTAAGAATGCTATGTTTTCTGACTAAATACCTTTTTTCGCACTTTTTCTGTCGTTTTCGAGTAATATCGCCATAATTCTTCACTCTGCGTTAATGTCAATTGCTTGCCAGGAGTTTTTGTGGTAACAGTAGGGAGGTATTTAACCTTTGGTTGTCCCATCATACCGTATCCGTGTTTTAGTTTTACGTCATCCTGCTTCGAATCATGCATCACTAATCAAAAATGCCAACTCTCTGAGGCTTCGTTCTGCGGTGCACTATGTTCCGCTTTGGAGAAGAGGTTCCGTTTGAACTCATTCCCATTTCAACCTTCCCACTTGTCTCCTCCTGTTTCAACCCGTCGCAAAACGATCTCCCGTTTCGCCCTTTCCCATTCCGCCCGTTCCCATTTGAAATCCATTCCCATTTCGATCTTCTGGTTTGTATCTTCCTGTTTTAAAAACCGGCTCAAAACGATCTTCCCATTTCGCCCGTCCCCATCGGCTGGTTTCCTTTTCAACACCATTCCGATTATAATCTTCTTGTTCGTTTCCTCCAATTTCCACCCGGCGCAAAATGATCTTCCCGTTTCCACCCTATCCCATTCCGCCCGTTCCCGTTTGAACCCATCCCCATTTAAACATTCCCGCTTGTCCCCTCCCGTTTGAACCCGGTGAGATCCGCCGCAGCAGTCACCTCCATGAACAGCCCGGGCACAAAAGGACGCCGACGGGTCTAAAGCTGGGCTCGACCGCTGACATTCGGAGCAATATCTGGCCACTAAAGAAAGTTTTATCTCCCTCTCTCTCCCCCGGTTTGCCCTTTCTCATTCCACCCGTTCCCTTTTGAACCCATTCCTTTTTTAATCTCATCTGTTTCCTCCCGTTTCAACCCAGAGCAAAACGATCTTCGCGGTTCCCCCTTTCCATTCCGCCCGTACCGTTTGAACCCATTCCCATTTTAATCTGCTCGTTGATTCCCTCCTATTTCAACTCGGCGCAAAACGACTTTCTTGTTTCGTATTTTCCCGTTTAGCTCCTTCCCGGAATAACACACCCAGTTCGACTCAGGTGACTTGGAGCGAGCGTGCTACTAAGATTGCTTGCCTAAAGTACTTGAGTCCCAAAATAGCTGAAGTTTGCGTTTGTTCAACTTCGAGGGCCGGAAATCAGTGACATTTTGGCTGCACTGTTTTCTAGATGTCGCGGTACTAACTTGCGCAGCTCACCATTCTCTTAAGAATCGGCGCGCTCCCTATAACCTTCCCCCTCCCTGCTCCCTCTCCCCCAGAGGAATTTGCAGCAATTCCAACTGTGCACTAAGGTGTAAGCATTCTTACGCTCTTGCCTTTATTGTGGGTTTTTTAAATAGAACCCCTTGCCGCGGGCGCAGTGCGCGTTTGTAGCGTTCGTCTTACGAGAACAAAGTTGGGCCAAGAATCTTCTAACAATGCACTGAATAATTGATTAGGGGTTTCAAAGGCCACTCTTTTCTTTCTAGGCAGTAAAAAAAACCTCGCAGCATTCAATTACGAACCTAGCTGACGAATGAAAACGCATTTTATTAAACCGTGGAAACGTGGAAAACGCATTGCGTGGAAACGCAAACATGATAATTAACACTGAGGTAGTCATTCTTTTAAGTGCGAATGCACTTCTTACGCTACCCTGAGTCACGCTTCTGCCGCCGTCCGTCCTTCAGCCGCAGGTGTTATCGCGTGCGCGCCTCCTCGCCCTTAGCAACGGCGCGGAGCGGAGGGGAGAGCGTGCGTAGCAACGGCGCCATGACGTAGTACGCCACTTGACGTCGCGCGCTCTCGCCTCCTCTCCCCTTCCGCTCGCCGTGACGTCACGCGCTCTCGCCTCCCTCCTCCCCTTCGCTCGCCTGCCGTTTGCGCGCTCTCCGCCTCCGTCTCCCCTTCGCTCGCCTGCCGTTTGCGCGTTCTCGCCTCCCTCTCCCCCTTCGCTCGCCTGCCGTTGCGCGTTCTCGCCTCCTCTCCCCTTTCCACTCGCCTGCCATTGCGCGCTCTCGCCTTCTCTCCCGCTTCGTTCGCCCTGCCGTCGCGCTGCGCGAGGGTTTAAGGCGAGGCTGTCGCGGCCCGAACGTGATCACGCGGGGGTGTTAATGTAACTAACGGGCAAATGCCACCAAATTTCAACCAGAGACTGCGAAGCATCACTCATAGCATCACCCGTGCATTCGCACTTCATCATGCTCCCCTTCGGGGAAATGTGAGGGAATTTTATTACTTCAAACAATTGTTTCAGAAGCAAATGCCGGCTTGGGAACTGTTCTGTGAAGTGGCACCATAGGCATGCATCAAATGCAATACACGCAGCTTTTGCCGGATTGGTCATTGCAGAAGTTGTATTTCTACTTGGTGGCACGCTTCTCGAATATTAAAACCAATCCATGCAACTGTCTGGATTCGAACCCACATCGATGATGTTTGTTCGGTTCACAAGCTTATGACAGCGAAATGTTTCCGAATATGGTTGATTAGTTGGCCGTGGTGGCCCCTAGGAGCACCGGTACTAGAAAAAAGTTTTCCGAGAGCTAAAGTTTGCGTCTGTGCGATTGCTTCTTTCCTGGAGAGAGCCATGAATCAACAAGCGAACTTTTTGATTTGTGCAGAAGCCAGACGAAAAAGATATCCGACAGCATTTCCTTCTTCAAGAGATTCAAGAGCGCAGTATCGGCTTCTGGCATTCGTAAACTTTTATCGGCTGTCAAGATCTGCCGTATGCTCAATTCCAGGCAAATTGCTGTATAGATGCTTTTACAGTAATTCTAGCCCGTTCCATGGACGCAGATTTTGGGGGAACACCTAAAAAAAACGGTAAAAGGATAATTTCACAAATTGGGAATGGGTTGAAACAATTCAGTTCAAATGGAAAATAAGGGCGGTTTTCGGAGCGGATTGAGAAAGAAAACACGCAAACGGGAAGGCAGGTTTGGGAACGGGCGCACGACGGGACAGCTAAACCAGGACGGGCGTTTCGGAAATGGGATCGAATGGCACGGGTTCAAACCGGAAACGGTTGTTCCGGGGTACAACCCCTTTGGAGGGCACAAAAACATTTAAATTCACGCAAGAATGTTTCAGCATTCACTACTGCGGTATCGTGAGGTCCGGCCATTGAATAAAGACCTACGCAAGTGCCCAAACGTTTTAAATTATATAGTCAAGTTTGCATATCGCACGTTATATACACACGAGAACGAAAGCAATTGCCCACCTACATGGCCAGTCGTCCATATTGGGTGAATAGTTGTAGGTGCTGCAGGTCGGCTTCATCTAAGTTATTCTGCAGGTTGTATATCAGCACCGAGCTCGCCATGGCGCTGAAGGCGAATATTTTGGCACAGTCCTTGACCGTAGATTCGCAATCGAATGTACCCTGGGAGTCTAAGAACAGCACGGCCACCTTCCTTCCTTCAGTTGTGGTCACCTGAAAAAGGCAAACACTGACGTCGTAGGGCACCGGCTCACTGAAATAATTGCCTCAGAAGAAAAACCCCGCTCTATGTCCAAATGCTCATTTACATAAATTGAATGCCTCACCACAAAGACCTCGCTCCAGATCCAGATGCCAGTTTGCAGAAACTGGCTGTCTCGCTACATTGACCTCGCTCCACATACAAACACCCATTTACAGAAACTGTTTAGCTCACCACTAAGGGGCTCACTCTTGACCCGAATGCCCGTTTACAGAAGCTGATTCTCATCATAAAGATCTCGCTTTAGATCCAAATGCCTATTTACAGAAAGTCATTGTCTAACCCCGTAAACCTCGCTCCAGATCCAATGCCCGTTTACAGAAATTAATTGCTTCACCACAAAGACCCTCGCTGCACATCCGAATGCGCGTTTACAGAAATTGATTTCCTCACCGCAAAGACGTCACCCCAGCCCCGAATACTCGTTTAAGAAAATTGACTGTCTCACCACAAAAAACGTCGCTCCAGATCCAAATGCCTTTAGTCTCTCGTTCCGAGCCACTGCGCCATCGAAATCCTTGTTGTGGCTCATTAGGGTCTATCATCCATTCTTCTTGTGTCCTGTTCCGCATGTACTGAAGAAAAAAATTCATCAGGAAAGACTTGCCCTTCCGGAATTTGCCAGCTATTGCGACCACCACCACGGGTAGGTTCTTGACGTGTCCAGCCAGCAGTATTTCCCTCAGTGCATCGATGTCAAAGCTAAAGTGGCTGCCATCTTCGAGCCGCAGGATCTGGATGGGCCGCCCAATGTTGCCATGATCTGCCATAGCATCCAGTTGGTCTCGTGGCCAGCGAATAGCTGTGAACTGCTGATTTTGATCTGTCGCGAAGGAAAACTCCGTGCCAGGTAGTGGAAGGGCTGTAATGAAAATATAGGAGGAAATAGCGTACTTGTGTCGTACATTTCTGTGCAGAATCTGTTACTAATCCCCTTATTTTAGTGAAGTGATTGTTTGCTTGCAATATTTTTTTGCAAGATTGCGGTGCAGTTACGTTTATATCTTCTGGCCGCAAAAAGTCATCCGGATACCACCACTACGGCGCGCCTTTAGCCCAGGTTAACTTCGTAACATAAACCCCGAATTTCAGTTATCCGCTTGAAACCATCCTAGCCTTTTAAATTTCATATTATGGTTAGTGAACTTCTTTTTTTTGGTTAATTTATGTTATGAAAGTATATAGAAAAAAAAACACTGATGTAATGGGGGCGGAACCCATGCCTTCCTATTTCATAACGGATGCCCCATCAATTCCGGCTATCTAGGCTGTTGCGTTATCCACTCCTTACTGGGGTATTTTTGGCTAGCACAACTGTATGTTTCGCTTGTGGGTGGTAGCTAGCACCGCTCTGAAAACTTAGATGAAGAAGACAGACGAAGTACAGTTATATCACAAGGTCGGGACACTTGTCGGGCATATGAAACGTCGTCGTAACACACAAAGGAGCGGTATTTGCGATACCTATTGCAGTATTTTCAATGGACAGGATGTCACGATAATAGTTTATATGCTTCGTTGATAAGGACTGCACGTATTTATTACTGCAGAAGGAGGTCACAAAAATACTGTTTGAGGGACCTCCCCCGCGTACACTGAATATTACTACACAAAATAGTTTAGGCAGTGAACGTGCGGGCCGATCTAACAGAAGGAGCAACGTATGTAAGAACGAGAGCAATAATTTATATTTGCCGGCGTTGCCCGGTTGGGCAGTATGGCTAAATGCGTAACGCAGAGCTAGTTATTCCTTACTTGCCGAAATGACTTCCCCGTGGAGTTGCGATACAAAACAGAAGCATAGGCTTCTATCAGAGCCGTGAACTTATAGGGAAACGCCTGGAACTCGTGCGTCATAGGAATAGTCCAGAAACAATAAGTGGGACGTTCGTGTGCTCAAAAACAAACATACCTACCATCCGTCAGAAATGTTATTTCTGTAGTGGTGATAGACAAATATTAATAACAGTTTCATAATGTATTACTTTGGCTCTCACGAGACGCGTATGGTTACTGAAAAGGCCGCGCGCTGTACCAATATATAGAGCTGTGGGAAGTAAAAAAATCAACTTGAAAAGAACACACGTTCAGTGTATTTAGGCTGCACATCGGTCAATAGTGTTTATATCTTGTACTCAGCGGCGCGTATCCGTACAACCGTGTTCCCACTGCGGCTTAGCGGCCAAATTTACAGACGACGGTGCTTGTGTGGCTGAATGTCTCGTAAAGTAAAAGAATTCCATTTATTAAAAAATACACCTTCGATAGGTGCTCCCAAATCACGATCAGAAAGTACAATGCGTGAAAAAAGCAGCACTAGGCAGACGAGCGCTGTCTCCAAAAATGGCACGCTGGCAGTTCCGAGGCAGCACTCTTTCCCTTCGTACGTATGGATAAGCTCTTTGGATAAACACGTTTATTACTACTGAGAGGGGAAAGAATCAAATGCACTATTCCGTAAAATGGTAAAGGAATGATGTGTTGCCCTCTAGTAAAATAAACACCGATAACGATCTATTTTAGTGGTAATTTGTAATGCATTTTATAACTGAATTCCTGGACTTTACATAGCAATAAATGACAACCGCGTGAGAGCGTTTTCAGCATGTTTTAATGGTTTATTCTTACGTGGTGCTGGAGGAAGCCACTAATCACTTGCTGGCTGGATTTTGTTTCTCTTGCAGAGCATGCTCCATGTTATTTGATATCTACTCTTGGCGTACGATTCCATCGCTTCCATTAGACGGTTGCAGCCAACACGAAGGCACGTCGCCGGTATCCTTGCTGACATCTACGTGAGCTCCAAACTATTGGCTTGGTGATTTAGAGTGCATATAGAGTCCTTAGAAGAAACGGTAACGCACCATCACGAGCGCCAGCGTCCCGAACTCCGTAAAGGCTTTGCCACTCAACATGAAAAGAGTCACTCTCTTTCGCACATTGACCTTACATCACTTGTTGATTGCCCTGGTTTTCACCTTACCCGTTCAATACGGGACATTATTATATTCAAACGGAAATGGAATTATGTGGTTCTTCGCGCCGACGGTAAACCTCATCTATGAAGTGCGCCGTACTGAAATGCTCCGGGTTCATCTTGACCCCCTAGAGTTCTTTAAAACGTACACCGAAATGTTGGCGCAGGGGTTCACTTTTTCCCTCCTTCTCAAAGCGGACGCCATTGCGGCCGGGATTGAACCCGCCTTTTCGGACAACGCCGCTGCTGCTTTTTTATTGCCTTTTAATAGGTGAACGGCACACACACGCACGTGTTTACTAATTACTAAAAACACGTAATCCTGGATTACGCTTCCACAAAAATTTAAGTAATCTTTGGATGGAACAAACACTACATTTGTGACCCACTCGGGTGAAAGCTCCTGCACTTATACACTTAGCAAACAGATGTATTGGCTCATTGAAATAGTCCGGGATTCTACTGACGGTTGGACATCACTGTAATTCAACGGCCAGTATACTCCGCCATATCCTTCGTGGTCTCAACAGCACGGCGGTGTCAGAGGAACACCGGTTTTAGTTTTCCACAGAAAAGAACCTTATTCCCTGATAATCCAGCGTGAATTGTTTTTAATTGATCGGTTGCAAATGTTCAAAGAAGAACCTCTCCATTATTTCAAAACAAAAAACGTGATCTGTCGCCAACCGGTTGTTTGGTATTCAAAGCAGTCTGGTCGGCAGGGAACAAACAATTGCTTTGGCTCCCTTGATGTCTTAACCTAGAATGTGCCATTGTGCGCATTGAAAAAGAAATATTAAGGTAAATATTTCTGTCTCAGTCACGCCTTTCACGCACACCAGAAAGCGCACTGCAGGAAAGCCAACTTTCTATGAAAGCGAACTTTCCTGTAGGGGTATAACAATATGAAGTAGTGAGAGGAATGTGGAAAGGAGTAATGGTTCCCTGCCTCACATTTGCGAATGCCGTACTCTGCATAAAATCAGACATTCTATTCAGGCCTCGAAGTGAACCAGAGAACGGTAGGCTGTTTGGCCTTAGGCGCGCATGGGAAAACAAGCAACGAAGTAGTGCAGGAGATTGTGGCTGGGCGTCGTTTGAAGTTAGAGAAGCCAGATTAAAATACCTGTACGGTAAACCATTCTGCAACATGGATTGGCCAAGTGGATTGGATTAGCTGAACAGGAGAAAGAGGATGCGGGAGCTCGGCTCTCTGGACTAGAGGAAGAATAAGCCAGACCGCGTCGTGCTCAAGAAGAAGCTCGCGTCGTGCTCAACGTGCTCGACTATTCCCTGCCTTCGGAGCCTGCGCTCTTGCCTTAATAATCCCTCCCGGACGTAACATCTGGTGAAGGTGCGGGGTACGTATCGATGACGGAACTCCCAGACTTGCAACCGAAGCCGACGCGTTTGCGGGCCTACCACCAGCAACCAGATACCATGGCCACCGGCTGCGGACAGCCGTCTTCCCAAGTCTCCGCCAATGGCCGAGCTGGTATTCCGCCACGAGAACCACGAAAATTCTGTGGGTACGCTGAGGAAAGACGTTCAGGAATGGCTCACCCATTACAGGCGGGTGAGCCGATACAATCGCTGGGATACACCTGCTCAGCTCGCTAACGTCGTGTTTTCCCTGGATGAAACAGCGCTCACTTGGTTCGAAAACAACGAAAGCAAGTTCACAACTTGGGACCGCTTCGTCGAAGAAATCACCGGACGCTTCGGCGACCCCGCCGCAAAAAAGAAAAGGGCCGAACAGGCGCTGCTTCAGCGCGCACAAATTCCTGGAGAGACGTGTGCCACCTACATCGAGGAAATATTGAAGCTCTGCCGAGTTGTCAACCCGCAAATGTCGGAGGAAGACACGGTAGGCCACCTCTTGAAAGGAATCGCAGAAGACGTCTATCATTTTCTGATTGGTAGAGAGAAACTGGGAGTCAGCAGCGGACGTCATTCAGCAATGCCGCACATTCGAGCTTTGAAGCTGCGTCGCATTACGCCAGAATTTGGTCGCTTAGCTAACGTGACTACCGCGCCAGTTTTGACGACTGCCCACCGTCTGACTTGGCCGACATCATTCGCCACATCGTGCGCGAAGAACTGTTGCGACATCAAGAATATCGGGAAAGTTCCGACCGCGGCCGTAAGCGCGAAGACTCATTGACAGAACAGGTGCAAACGCATCCTCTATGGACTCCACCTACTATGGACGTGCCCTTCCCTTAGTGCAGCGAGATCCAGACACCTTCGCGCACAGGCCTGCATCCTGGGAGACCTCCTGATCTGCAACCGATGGCTGTGGGGGCCCCACCACCGCTGTCTTCTGGATTTCCTCCGGGAAACGGGTGCCAAACTTGTACCTATAAGACTTTAATGCCGAAGGGCATACTATCGGCAAAAAAAAAAAAAAAAAAAAAAAAAAAAAAAAGGTGCAAACGAACGCTCTTAGCCCTGCAGCGCTGTTCTCAACGACCAAAACTTTGCCTCCCGGATTTATAGTCCTAGGCGGGGTGGTAGCCGCGAGTCCGCGGGATATAGTCCTCCGGAGAACTTCCCTTCGCCGTTCCCACGCCACCATTATGCCCCACCGTTTCTGCGGCGCAAATGATGAATACCTGTAACGGTAAACCAATTATGCAACATTGGCTTGGCCAAGTGGAGTTGGATTAGCTGAGAGGAGAAAGAGGATGCGGGAGCTGGGCTCTCTAGAACTAGAGGAAGAAGAAGCCGGACCGCTGCTCGCGTCGTGCTCACGGTGCTCGACTTTTCCCTGCCTTCGGAGCCTGCCTCTTGCCTTAATAAATCCCTCCCGGACGTAACAATATGTTTTGGGATGAGGTTGAGACAATGGATACAACGAAGGTGGGCAGCTAAGGTATTTAAGTATCTATACTGGAAAAGCGTGGTCACGCCAGTGGCTAAGGAAGACTAGAAGGCTAACGATGAAATACGGTAAAACAGTGGAGAATCCAAAACAGCCAAGGTAACAGATTGAAACGAATAAATGGAGGCAAAAAATGAAAGCGAAAACGTCGTTAGAGATCTACAGGGCTGTGAAACTGAACATCAGAACGGAAAATTTGTTAACACACGTTTGCTTGTCCTATTGAACTATAAGATATCACCCGTTTAGGCTTGTTGGAATTTTCGGTTTACGGATAAGTACGCCATGAGATATTGTAAATAATGGAGACAGCGTCTTAAGCTCCTCAGCCTCGCGACAACGTTTGCCGATAACGGGGAAAGCCGATTATTTGTTTCGTGTAAAGCACCACCGTTAACACATCTGCGCCCGGCGACTTACCGGTGTTCAAGAGTCATCTACAGGTTTTTTCTAACTCCTTAACTGTGACGGGGCATTTCTAAAAACTCTATAGTATTGCCGCGAACCAGTATGGGATTGTTTATTTATTGTTTGCTTTTACTGCCCGGCCACGCCCGGCTGTGTTATCTGCGTTCCAAACGAAGCCCGTCTTCCATTCTTACTTTTATGCCGCATGGGCTATCACATTCAGATAAGGCTACTGTTTCGCCCTAACGTCACTGGCCCAGAATAATCTTCGGTGATCTACAATGTTCTGTATGTGAATCGACGGTTTCCAGAAACACTTGCGCCGAAAGATAAAAGCCTGCAGAGCAGACGCCGCGGCATTCGATCTCCAAACGCTCGCTTGCGTAGTCACCTTCCTGACTGCTGCCCTCGCCGCCCGTGTATTATTTGAGTTGTTAGGGGAGCACAAGTTCGCTCCAATAAACTTGTTCTTCTTGAAGACAACTGAGTCGTCCTTGGCAACGTCACAGTATCTGCATATGAGGCACTTTTTTTCGGAATGAGCCAAGTCCACCTAAGCGAATCTGGGAAAAAAAGTCGAAGTTTGTTACCAGGCCTACACGCTACGCCATCAAGGCTATTGCAGGACGTTTTAGATGTCACCTATAGGGGAGAGGTTTATTGCGCACAAGTAATTAAAAATTACGCTGTGGTTTTGAGGCAAGATGGGATCATAAGTTTGGATTTGGCTGATATGAATTTAGACACTGTAGTTGATGCGGCATTCTTCAGAAAACTATTTTTAAATCGACTTCCAAGAATGGTGCGGTTTCGTCTTGGCAGAATATGCATTAAACATCCGCAACAGGTTTTCAAGAAATGTAGAACTATACATGCAGAGCAGGTGAGTTCTCTTGGCGCCGGTAGCAGCTATTATCGAATTCTTCCGTGGAAAAAAGGCCATGCTTCGAAATTCTAAAACGCTGCTTAAAAAGGCTGCTCGTATCGTGTTCGTCTTAATAGTGAATTAGTTTTTACTATCAGAGGGGTTGGGGGTGGGGGGAGGGAGTTTTCAGGCCTTGTAAGCGGCGGCTATCTATATCAGTAATGAAAAGGTAAACATGGGTCTAAACGAATAAATATAACCCGAGTTACTCCGTAGAGACGACCGAGACGGGACGCAGTCTTTGTGTCACATCGCTCAATTTTATTTTGTTCCCTTCTTTTTTCTTTAACTTTGTCATCGGCGTCTGGGAACAAACCTTTCGCCGATCTCTTAATTTACGTCTCAATTATGACAAGCAAGCTCTGAAAACAAACCTTTCTGGAAACACCCACGAAACAGTCTGAAGAGTCAAGCCAAAATAATACTACCGTTAAAAATAGAATTCTATCATTTTGATCCGTGAAACAGCAGGATCTGATTCATTTTCGATACGAGCTACGTTCTGCGCACATGTTTCCAGGGCACTATGCTCCCGATTTCCTTGCCACCTCTTGTTACGGGGAAGCGGCGAAGTTTTTTTGTCAATGTAGTTTTGTCTGACTTACTTTCGGATGTGTATCTATCTGGCTCCTACAATAGTGACATTAACGGAAGGAACTCCTGTTGGAGCTTTTCTCTGTTCACATTACTTTGGGCGGACAGGCAACTGGAATGCTCGACGAACACCTGCGCAATATCTGTAGTATGTGTGACGCACTTGGTAGTCTATCTCTGTTATATCGCTGCGGCGTGCTTGACTTCTTTTCATCCCGAACGCATGCTTTTTTGGCTGCTCTCCCACGATTATCTGCTGAGTACTTGATCACGCCAGCACCTCACGGTATCGGCCAGTGCTTATCGCTTCCAGCTTTTTCTGGACCGAACAAACGTGGTCTAAAATGGTCCGAAAAAAGGTCACATCTTACTCCGTGGTCACGATTTCAAGGGCATTATCGCTAGATTACGGGTTCTTTTTTATTTGCTTATATGTGAATACTCGTCGCTATTTAATGGAGCATTAACATAGCGTTTAACGCGCGTCGTAGCCTCTCTGGTGGAACTGGCCCTGAAGGCTACAGGACTAAGGTGCCGCCATTGGCGAGTTCAGTGAAATGCTGCAGCCAATCAGCGCTTCCGGCACTGAAGGAAGTCGCCGGTAGTTTTGGCAGTTCGGGTGGCGCCAAGGCGAGGGCATGTCGTTGTAGGGACGAATGTCGATCGTCCCCAACCATCACACGAGCTTAGCTGAGCTTTTTTATATAGCGCGTCGTTTAAGACGTAGGAATTACGCTAAAAAGGACGGAGCATCTCCTGCAGGCGGAAACGCTACGTGCGACCATCCCAGACATCTGCGTGAACGCTGAGCAAGCAGCGCGTCCGAATCGGCCCACACCGCAGCAGCTAAAATGTGTCGCCGCCCGCCAGAGCAGCACTATTGCTGAATATCAATTTACGAATGCGCGAAGGGGTTGATAGCACGGTGAAAGATTCAGCTGGTCATCGTCGTCGGCGTGGGTACATAGACTGGTGACGGAGTAAGTGCGGCGATGGTAATCCTTTTCTACTTGTCCCGACCTTTCAGGGACCTGTTAGCAGCGACAGCGCCGGATGCAGGTAGCGTGAGCGTTTGGCTAGTCGTTGATGGAAATCTTCAGTTATTGTCGTGAGTGGGCATGCTGTATTTAGGGCCTCTATCTGGCCTTCAGGCGCTCGTTTCCCCTATTCTAGAACTGGACGTACTCACATGAAAAGTAGTGCCGTTTAGCAAGTAGTAGGCGGAGCACGGTCATCGGCTGCTAAGCAAGCGTGACGTACCACCCAGTGGAGCCAATGGCGTCGTGTAAATGGAGCGCAACGGTCCGTGACAAACTGTCTCTAGCCCTTCCCGAACTGGTGTCGTCATTTGCCGACACCACACACGCTATCCTGAAGCAATCATGTAGCGTCTTGATAACAAACCGATACTGCTACTTTTCTTGGCAAGAGTTCTCCAAGGGTGCCTCCTATGATAGACATCACCATGGTGGAGTTGTCATGGAGCTGGAGGCTATTAAATAAAAGCTCCATTGGACACAGGGCTGGACGACGGGGCGTGAAAAGAAACTGAAATCCAGGTTTCTCGAAATGTTCATAAATGTGTAAATACTTGCACTGCCGATTTATTTTTTTGTAGGCTCAGGGTGTCGCTTTAGCAAAGCAAGTATAAATTCTTTCCTCAAAAAATTGAGTTGCCCAATGTCCTACATAATTGTCACACCTGTAAATTATTACGTACTTTTACTTTCAGGTTTATTTTTATTTCTATGCTTTTGAGATAGCAAACTCTACGAAAACACGCAGGAAAACAATTTTTCTCTAAATAGAAATTTCAGGCCAGAAAAGCCTATTTTGTCTTGCTCCGAGCTTATCAGCGTATCACAGTGCTTTGAGTTGTGAAGATAGGGCTCACCCTTCAGGCCTTGCAATCATCGCTATCCATTTAGGACCCGCTCCTATCAATGCTGCCGGCCATGCATACTCTTATGCTACGAGCGCCTGTAAATTATTGCGGCGAAATCTTTTAGGTATATTTATAGTCATATTTCAGTAGTGTCGCTCGTTCTAGTGCTTTTATTCCATTTTTTACGCTAATCGCTCAAATTTAACCTATTGACTTCTTCTCTGGATTCTTCTTGCAAACACTGTGGCATGGTTTACAAAGTCGCATAACTTAGACGGTTTGAATTTATATTCTCATGTTTAAAGTATTCAAACAGCGATCGCAGAAATCTAACGGCTGCTTATGATAATCTCTACATTTTGGTATAAATTCTAATGAAATACGTTCGAACCAAGCCCCAATTACTGTAGCCTCGAAAATGATTGTCCATAGGCCACAATCAATGATCGTGCATAGGCTTCAGTACTTGCGTCTTTAAACAGTGTAGCGGTTGTCTTTAATCGTGTTATGCAGAAACAGACTTGAAGCCTCCAAACATGGCAGCACATCGTTCACTGTTTCAATGAAGGCTCCAAGCTGCTAAATAATCTTTCTTTCGGAATCTTTGGTCGGAGCGTACGAGCAGAAGATATGCTTTTTACTCCGCAGCACTACAAACCCACCAACTACTGACTAGGCGCCCGTTTGTTTTGGAAGCACGCATTCTCAATATATGTGCCTAAAACTCGTCTTAACGACGCCCGAACGGCGAGTGAAACAAACGTGGCCATTGCGCCACCGCGGTGGGGGACTTAATTTGGGACCGATCTTTTTACTGGGCACGAGTTGAAGTATTTTTCTGCCACCAGATAACAAAGCCATATTGGGATAAGATTGAACTAGGGCGGTTGACAACATAAAATATTGGGCAATCCTTGACAACCTGCCCCTCTTTGCCTTGGTAAACGAGTATACGACTAAGTCAGTAACTTTGTCTTTCTGTGAATGTATAGCTACTCTAGCCTTAGAGGGACTCCACTGAGGTGTTATGGAGTTTCGGAACACGGGGATTCAGGTCGTCTCTGAGTTTCTCTTTTGCATAGTCATGATGGGTCTTGCCAAGTACCTAAACGGATCGGTGGCCTCCAAAACACAATTTATGAGGACGATGTCACGCTTTGGGTCAGGGAAGGCAGCGACGAGCAGATTCAGGATACTTTAAAAAAATGAATTGTGGCCGTTGACTGGTACGTAGGTCCCCGAGCCCGCAGCTCCTCTTCGCAAAAATCAGAAATCGTGCTCTACGGGCCAACTAGTAGGGGTAGACGTACAGAACCTAAATCCCCGGCTACGAAAATCTTCGCAAATGAACTCAACCCATCCTCACAGTGCCCAGTATACGGGTTCTCGGTCTCCGAATAATGGCCAGTAGACGTACCTCTGAGACTGCCCTCGTACTACAAAAAATCCCGCATCAGACATCTCGAGTCGTATTTCACATGCGTAATCGGCACCGCGGGATGAAGGAACACCGCCTCATGCGATTACTCGAAGCGTTTGTCCTCAGTAGAATAGTGCACATCACCTCTTTTTACACCTAAAAAAGCACGAAGAAGCCAAAATTGACGCCATCTGTTCACAGGCCTACAGAAGTAGGCCATATGCATACCGATCACTGCTCCGACCGAATGGTGCAAGGCACTCGGGCTTTATAATACGTTCTGCTGACTAATAGAGGCCCAATGGCTACCTCAGCGACAGCGGTTTAGCTACAGCCAGACGGGTCGGCATCTTCTCGGCTCCCGCGGATCAACCACCCGCGATACAGCGCACACAAGGTACTCTTTGTGTACCGATTTGCGCGACCACATTCATATCACACCGACCTCTAAAAACAAGCACCAGGTTCACAATCTGGAACGTAGACAGGCAAGCGCTAAAGTTATGCAGAAACGATGCGGAAATTCAGAGTACGTGGTTTGGGTGGACGCGGCCGTGTACTTAGGTCGCGATGCCATGCACATGGCGATAATCAGTCCACTGGAAATTCCATTAGCTCCGGGTCGGTCGCACGAGCTATCCGGAGGAGGGCGAAAGGCCGGCCTCTGCCCTTGGCAATGACGGCCTCCGGAAAGATCAAATACGTCGTGAGCGACTCGAAGTCTCCTATTATAACTTCGATAAACGGGCGCTTCTCCCCAAAGGAGTCTGCCATTTTCGGGATTGCACTCAAAAATACAGAGTGTTCCGGCAACATATATCTAATATGGGCACCATCACTTCGGCTTGGGCGGGAACGAATGCGCGGACGACGCTGATCGAGAATTTTCTAACCGAGATGGTGACGATCACAGCGCGCAGTTGCTTCGTCGTTCAGGCCAGGGATCGGCTAGTGTCCTACAGGGACATCACTGATCGCTACAGGGTAGAGCGGGCCCGCTCCCCCAGACCCTCATACGCTCAGTAAATGGAAATCCTTGGCTTATAGACTTTGCCGAACGAACTAGTACCCCAACCAGATTGCGTACAGGCGGTGTTTTGCCGTGCAATATTCGAACAAGTGCCACCGGCGTAGGTACAGGGTGGACCTAGCACGCATGATGTGGATCTGCCCACAGAACGCATGCGACAACATTAGGTTGTAACATTATTATTCAAGAGCAACGGGAGGTAGAATTGCTCTGCTCCGAACCCGCACATGAAGACTGGGCCATTCTTGTGGCCGAAGGCGCTGTTACAACTCAAAGGCTCTTGGCCGACCTCTGAGATTCCTCGCTGTCACGCAATAAAGTTATTTATTTTTCCCAGTCCCTCTCATGTGCCCCTCTCACGCAATGCTGTTCAAAAAGTACGCCGCGTACTTTTAGCGGATGTTTTCGGCGCCGAATGCAGTGCGATGCAATTGGAAAGGGCAAACATAATCAGATTTTTTAGTCTCCTGCCTGGGGCGCTTCCAGAAGCTCATCTAAAACTCAGTTTCGCGTATTAAAGCCTGCAGTGTCAGACACTTCCCGCAATAGGGGCCCTGGCAAAATCAATCAGTATGAACGGGGTGTTTATGCACGCCAACTATATGCAACAACACCTGCTCAAACTTTTGACGTGAGGCCTTCTTACCTTTGCAGTGGCGACGATTCAACTGTCAAGCAGGATATAAAGGGCTACAATAACCCTGTTATTTTAACCCGCGGGCCGCTGTTACTGGAGGAACGCTGCTCCTTAACGGGCCTTTTCTACACTCCCACTCACCGCGTGGATCACGTGAGTGGTTGCCAAACTACTTCGGTTTTCTTTTTTGGCCGGAAATCGCCCCGTGATGGAGATGCACAAGCGTGCATAAGCCTCATTGCACAATAAAATTAATCGAACGCCTTATCTCGCTCCTGCCACTTGACCGCACGTCACCGTATGTCACCGTTATCCGTCACGGCGATGCATCGGCCCAAGATAGACCGCGGCGGCGGCGCTGAAAGACAAAAGGAGACCGAAATGACGGCGGTGAAAGCACTGCGTCTGCTTTTACGTGCAGGTTGCAAAAAGTCACGGGGCAGAAATGACTGATTTGATTATTTCTGGGGTTTAGAAAACCCAAGCTACACCTGGGCATGAGGCGCGCCATAGTGGAGGGCCCGGAAAACGTTTGGCCTCCTGGGGATCATTTAGGGGCGCCGAAGTTTTAACGCAGGGTCGTTTTCTTTTTTCACCTCCATCAGAACGAGCGCCGTCTTCTCGTGAAAGTCTACGTTTTTTTTCCCGTGTACGTTTCAGTGTTCACAACAACCGCTACTTACTTTCAAAAGCAGAAAAACGGCCCCCGCGGCCTGGCCCGAACCCGCGTCTTTGGGCACAACACCTTAGCCACTGAGCAACCATGGCGGGGCTACAAGACATGACTGCTTTGTAAGTTTCATGATCAGCAAAAGCTCTGAGTATGTATGTATGTATGTATGTATGTATGTATGTATGTATGTATGTATGTATGTATGTATGCGTGCATGTATGTATGTATGTATGTATGTATGTATGTATGTATTATGTATGTATGTATGTATGATGTATGTATGTACTGTATGTATGTTGTATGCATTATGTATGTATATGTATGTATGTATGTATGTATGTATGTAGTATGTATGCATGTATGTATGTATGCTGCATACATGCATGTATGTATGTACATATGTATGCATGCACGCATTTATGTATGTATGTATGTATGTAAATGTATGTGTATGTATGTAGTATGTACATGTATGCATATGTATGTATGTGTATGTATGTATGTATGTATGTATGTATGTATGTATGTATGTATGTATGTATGTATGTATATGTATGTATGTATGTATGTATGTATTATGTATGTATGTATGTATGTATGTATGTAGCGTGTATGCATGCATATGCATGTATGTATGTACATGTATGTACGCATGTATGTATGTATGTAGAATGTATGTATGTATGTATGTATGTATGTATGTCATGTATAATGTATGTATTATGTATGTATGTATGCATGCAAAATGTATTATGTGTATGTATGTATGTATGTATGTATGTATGTATGTATGTATGTATGTATGTATGTATGTATGTGCGAGTGTGGCGAAAAAAATTACAAAAAACTTACACCATCTTCCCGCAGGAAACCCTGAGTAGTGTGCGAAGCAGCCATGGGGTCGACAGAAGTTCCCATTAGTTTTCAGTTCGTCGTTTTCGTTGACGTTCGGCTTCGCGTGCCTTCGTTGTATCAGTAGCTTCTTGACGTAGTTTGAATGACTGAAGGACACAAGGCGCGTTCGTTGCACATGCTCCCGTCTTCGTTTGTAGCGTAGTGGGAAGAGTGCGACGTACCTACCGTTGCGGCCAGAGAGTCGTGGGATCGAAACCGGGCGCCGCCTATTCCTTTTAAATGCAGAGCATTTCTTTAACTCACGATGTCACCCGGCGTTGTCGGAGTTGGCGTGCCTCGGAGTCCACAACAGCCGTTCCAGGCGCGCCCTCTCCCCCACTCCTCCTCTCCCGCATCACGCTACCCTCCTCGCTCTCAACAACAGGTCCGCACCCCTCCCCCTACACTATATATAAAAATAATACTTACCGGCGCCTGGTTTCGATCCCACGACCCTGCGGGTGGAACGCAAGGTACATGGTGCTCTACCCACTGCGCCACAAAGCCGACACAGAATGTAAGGCAACGAACGCGCCTTATATCCTTGACTCATTCAAACTACGTCAAGAAGCTGCTTATACAACGCATCCACTACCTGTGGGCGGAACGCAAGGTACATGGTGCTCTTCCCACTGCCCCACAAAACCGACACAGAATGAAAGGCTACGAACGCGCCTCATATCCTTGACTCATTCAAACTACGTCAAGAAGCTGCTGATACAATGCATTCACTACCACCAACTCCCCAAACACTAAACTTTAACCCAATACACCCACCCCCCTATGCGACGCATTTACTCGAGTCCCCCTTGCGGGGAGATGGGCCCTTTTTTATAGTGGACTGCGCTGACGACAGCCCAAACGCTGATGGCGCTGAAGAGAAGCGCATGCGCAGTAGAGTGCGGACGGCGGACAACGACAACGAGGGAGGGAGGGACACAGCCCGGAGCATGACACGCTTCGCATCTAAAAAATACCGGTTTGGTTACGGCTCGGGTTCAGGCGAAATCATTCAGTTCCGGTTTAGTTCCGGTTCGACAAAATCATGTACCGAACCGGTTCGCGAACTGGTTCGATGAGTTGAATTATCGCTGAACTGAAGAAAAATTTAGTAGTTTAAAACGACAGTCAAATCAAAATACAACAAAAATTCGAAATGCTGTTGTTCCCCAAGGGCAGTGGCGCAATTGCAAAGTAAACTTTAAGCAATCACGAGATACTAGAAAAACAGACGAAGTGGCGACGATTTACCACCTACTTTCTCTCCGAGACTTTATGTTGTCCTAGCGACTATTCATAAAGCCACCGCCAAGAGATATGACGGTTGGATATATTTTCTGCCTTTTCCTTTTTTGTTGAACTCGCTATCACCGCTATGGAATAGCCCATCACGCTGACCTTGAAGCCTTAAATTTAGGCCTGCATACTGGTGCATTAAAATACCAGCGCTTAATACCAATGGCGCACATCTTTTTTATTTGTAACAAAACAGAAAAATCCTACAACAGGCACATAAATACTACCAAATAATTGGATTTTTGGTCACACTGAATAATTTGTTAGCTGTCACCTTATCGTATGTTTTAGCCACACTTTTGTTAAAAGAAAGCTTTAGTTAACGTTCAGTCACTGCTATATAGCTCTTACGACTGCAATACTTTTTGCGATAGATTTACCGGATGTGTGCATTACAATCAGTATGTCATCGTACCGCCTGATCCCCTGGCCATCTTTCCGTGTGCTACATTGCGGAATCTTATAACGGACTATGCTGTTACAAAACGAAAGGGAACTTTGACGCGCTGAGCATGAGATGGGACTTTTTGGGTAGACGGTATTTAATTCGTCCACAGAATTACTCCCCTCCAGAACGAGTAGCAGTAGAAGTAATGTAGCGAGTTCGGCAGTCAGCACAATAAGTGCACCTTCGAAAAAAAGCAGATCTGAAAGGTACGGAACTGCAGAACAAGCAGAAAAGATGATCGCTGGGAGAATGGGGCAGTATGAGGTACCGGCCTGCTTTTCTCCACGTTTCATCTGCTTTATTATTGTTTCTGCTTCCAAGACAAGGTCGAGGGCTGTAGTTTTCTGTCCGAGGATTAAGTGCGCACATTAACAGGTTTCCTCACATATCTGTTGTTATTGGTTCTATAAAAACCGGAACTTGTTCACTAAACTGTCCTCAAAAACTGTCTTCGAAACTGACTTTCTTCGCATTGAAGACACGTTTCGTTGTGAAAGGGAGGCAAAGAAAAGTTTAGAGCAATATCCACATTTTGGCGCTTTTTTTACTTATTCGGTTTTACTTACTTTTTGCGTAATATTTTAAAACAATGCCATTCGCCTTTTCTTTTGTGTTGTGTTCCGGTAAACACATTTAAAAAAACTGGCGGATTTGATGACCCGTGCTATATTTCTGCTCCGAGGCACATCTTATGTTGGAGGCCGGCAGACGTATTTGAACCAGCTGGTGATATTAAACGGCTATCAAAATCTCGATACACGGACGTTCTCGATTTACATCTACTTCAGAAAAATGGTCCTGGGGAAGGGAGATCGAGGCCACGTGAGGTCAGCAGCAAACGGCTTAGCCACTGAGCACCTCCTGCGGTCACACTTGTCAAGTATTAACAATTTGCAGGTGTTGGACCTTTTAAACAAATTATGAAATACAAAAATTTTGCACACATCGGGTGTGGGCTTTCGCTGTTGCGCAGTGGAGCACTCCTGCGGCCTGATTGCTCAGATAAAGTCGCAGCTAGGTAAGGGCAAAGTCGTTTTATATACCCTGCAAGATGCCGAGAATGACATTTCGTTTGGTCAGCTTGCACTAAGCTCGCGCTTCCAGCAGCAACAGGCCAATGCTACAATGGTGCTCACTCATTTCCGCTGTTGTTACATAGAGCGAGATAGTGTTCAATTGTCTGGAGGGGAAAGTGCGCGAGCGGGTACGAAGTTGATGGTACGTGAAAGAAAAAAGGCCTGAATTGCTTTGACTGTGCAATATCGACAACGGAGGGTCGAACCGTTTCGGCATGAACCGGTAACCATTATTTCGTTTTTCGGTTGGGTTCCGGTTAGGGTACAGCGTCCTCAAAAAATAACTGTTTGGGTACACGTTCAGTTCCGGTTTTCGGTTCGGTTCGACCCTATGATATTATTATATATCTATATATATATATTGCGAATCAGAAACTGGGAAATGAGGGGCTCGGTGAAATAACACGGAACATAAGGGTTGGCAGTCACAAAAACCTCGGAATGCAAAGGGAGGTTGTGGTTGGTCATAGAAACAGATGTAGAATTTTTTTCAGTTAGAAAGAATGTGGTGAAAAATTCCCGCCGGCTGGAATCTGAACCCGCGACCTCCATAAGGTCGTGGATTCGTGGAGGTCGTGGGTTCGAATCCCACCCGGCGGGCATTTTTTCACCGCTTTCTTTCTGACTCAAAAAATTCTACATCTGGTTCTATGACCCACCACAACCTCCCCATTGCTTTCCGAGGTTTTCTTGACTGCCAACCCTTATTATATATATATATATATATATATATATATATATATAATTATATATATATATAATTGTAAGGATGTCCGTCGCCAGCGCAATTCACGAAGGAGCAACCGGAGTATAGGCAGCACTGTCCACTCGCCGTAGAGGGTACGTGCCGAAACAGTGGAGCATCATCATCGCAGTCAAGTGACAACAATACACGGCAGCCACATCGCGAACGCTTGGAAGGAAGAAGAAGCTGCTTCTCGCTTTTGCTCCCGGTCAACACGACAGAGCGTGCTCCTGACTCCGTGAGCTGACTTTGGAGTCTCCCAGTCCTTCGGCCTTGGAATAAATCCTCCTTACAGTTTTTGGTGGAGTGTGCGGGTCCCTTCCCGTCCTGGCCCCAGCTTCCCACCTCATCGGCCTTCCCGAAATCGTCGAGAGGGCGCGACCCGTGTCGGCAGACGTTTTTTTTTACCCTGGAGCTCTGCAATCTGACAATTCACCCTCCTACAATGCCTCGCGAAGATAACCCCCCACCTACGCCAACACCCATCGTCTGCTCTGGTGCGATCCATGAGCGGGATATTCCCAAGTACAACGGCACCGACGATCAGGACGTCGACGACTGGCTTGCCGTGTTTGAAGGGCTGAGAACTCACAACAATTGGGACAACCACCTCAAGCTCAATAACGTGGAACTTTCTTTGACGGGGCTGGCGGAGAAATGGTTCCTGAAAAACGCAGCCCGTCTTTAAACGTGGCCAGAATTTAAAGCCGACTTCCAAGCAGTATTTGGACGCCCCGCTGTACAAAAATTCCGGTCGGAGCAGCGCTTGCGCAAACGTGCACAGAAAAGTGGTGAAAACTTCACTTCGTACATCGAGGACGTCGTAGATCTGTGCAGGAGGATCGACAGCGCCATGCCCGAAACGGACAAGATCAATAATATCCTGAAAGGCATCGAAAACGATGCCTTCAAAATGCTCCTCGCGAAAAACCCTTAAACTGTGGCAGAGCTCGTTACCATTTGCCAGAGTTTCGACGAGCTGCGTAGGCAGCGGGCTCTAACTCGGCGACCCGTCGCACAAGATCAGTTTATATCCAGCTTGGCTGCTGACGACAGCGACGGTACATTGTTTGCGCGAATGCAGCAGTTCGTGCGTGAGGAGGTGGCTCGTCAGTTGTCTAATCCCCAACGTTCCGGAGTGTAAATCTTCCCTCAGCCCTGACCTCCGGACCATTGTCGAACAACAAGTTGCTCAGTTCCTTCCAACTGCACTGCAGTCGACTCCTGTGGTTGTCGCCCCCGTGCCCTATTCCGATGCTACGCCGACAGCCCCAGTCACCACAACTCTGGCTTATACCGATTCCATACCCTCCATGGCTATGGCCACTCCACCGACCTTTCTTGACGCTGTCCAACGAAGAACTTATGCTGAAGTCGCAGCCAGATACACACATACAAACTTCAGCGATGACGCCCTCGATTGTCTTTCTCCAGCCCCGCCTACCTGTACGCCCCCCGGCAGTCTCTGGTCCGCAGCTCACTAACCCTTGGAGGACGCTGGACAATCGTCCAATTTACTTTTCCTGCAGGGCTACTGGCCACGTGGCGAGCTGTTGCCGCCGCAGTATGACAAATGGACGCAACCCTCCCACGGCTTATTCCTACGCCCCATCGCAACTCATTCAGGAGGGCACCGCTTATTCGCCGGTGACATCTATGCCCTCCGAAAGCCGTGACTTCGCCAGCCGCCGATCTTCGTCTCCGCGACGACGCTCCCTGTCTCCCATGCGTCGTCGTCCTGCCCCAACGCAAGCGGAAAACTAGGCGCCGCAGTTGCGGAGGCAAGAACTGCGTCGTCGTCGATCTGCCCAAGACTTCCTCCCTCTCCCACAAACATCATTAGTATTGTCATAGATGGCGCCGAAATATTAGCCCTTGTGGACACTGGAGCCGCCGTTTCTGTCATGGACGCCAAACTCTGCCGCCGCTTGAAGAAGATCACGACGCCGCACCTTGGGTTCTTATTGCGGACTGCTACGGCTCATCCAATAGATCCACTTGGCGTGTGCACTGCTCGTGCCGTTATTTGAGACTTCATATACGTTATTCAGTTCGTTGTCCTGCCTTCGTGCTCCCACGATATAATACTGGGGTGGGACTTCTTTTCCCAACATGGAGCTGTATTTGACTGTGGCCGAGCCGAAGTAGAGCTCTTCCCTTCCATGGATCCTACCGCTGATGACCCGCCCGCTTCTTCTGCCTTAAAACTGGTCCTCACGGAAGAAGTTAGCATTCCTCCTCATTCCGCCGTCCTTGCTTCTTTGTCGTGCCCCTCTCTGTCCAATGCGACAGTACTCTTTACGCCTTCTAAGCAATTCTGCCAGCGACGAAATCTTCCGCTTCCTTTCTCCCTCCTTCCAACAGCCAAGCTACACTTCTCCTTTCTAACTACGGCTCATGTCCCTGCACCTTGCAACGCCGAGAGTGCGTCGGCCACGTCGAGACCATAGCTTCTGTTGTCGCTGTGGATTTTCCGGATGATTTAACAACCCTTGACGTCAGTGGACTCAGCGCTCCTGCAGCAGCGACACCCCTACCGTCTGCAGATGTCTTTATTCGCGCCGTTGTGATAAGCTTTCGTCGTCCGAACGAGACCAACTTCTTGCACTGCTGCACCGATTTCGGACGTCTTTTGATTCGGTCAACACTGGCCTGGGCGTACCACCACTGTTGAACCAACCATCGACACCGGGAGTCACGCACCCTTACGACAACGTCCCTACCGTGTTTTTCCTACTGAACGCCGCGTAATTGACGAACAAGTCGAGGAAATGCTCCAACGTGGTGTGATTCGACCATCCACGAGTCCATAGGCATCACCGGTAGTGCTTGTGAAGAAGAAGGACGGTTCTATCCGGTTTTGCGTCGATTACCGACGGCTCAACAAGAGAACCCGCAAAGACGTATATCCTTTGCCACGAATCGATGACGTCCTCGATTGTCTCCAAGGCGCAGTTTTTTTCTTCAATTGACTGACGCTGAGGTTATTGGCAGGTCCCCATGGCAGAGGTGATCGTGCAAAACGGCCTTTGTTACTCCAGATGGCCTCTATGAGTTTAACGTTATGCCGTTTGGCTCTGCAATGCGCCTGCAACCTTCGAGCGGATGATGGACAACATTCTCCGTGGACTCAAATGGCAGACGTGCCTTTGTTACCTGGATGATATTGTGGTCTTTTCTCCAGATTTTTCAACGCATCTCATTCGACTTGAGCAAATTTTGACGTGCTTAACTACCGCAGGACACAGCTAAACCTCAAGAAGTGCCGTTTTGCTGCCCGACAGCTTACCATCCTCGGGCACGTTGTCTCTAAAGCTGGTGTCCTGCCGGATCCTGCCAAGTTGCGTGCTGTGGCAGAGTTCCCGAAGCCGACATCAGTGAAGGCCCTTCGCAGCTTCATTGGGCTGTGTTCGTACTTTCGCCGCTTCATACAGAACTTTGCATCCCTCATCGCGCCACTGACACAGCTCCTCAGCAAGGAAGGCAGCATCTCTGAGTGGTCAACGGCTTGCGACGACGCTTTTACTAAACTGGGTCACCTCCTCACATCTCCGCCAATCCTGCGCCATTTCGATTCTGACGCCCCTACCGAGATCCACACCGATGCGAGCGGAGTAGGTTTGGGGGCAGTTCTCGCACAACGGATGGCAGGTTATGACGAGTATGTGGTCTCCTACGCAAGTCGTACGCTCACAAAAGCCGAGACCAACTATTTTGTGACAGAGAGAGAATGCTAGCTGTTGTTTGGGCGCTTGCAAAGTTCCGCCCGTATCTCTACGGCCGCCCTGTCGAGGTTGTTATGGGCCACCACTCGCTTTGCTGGCTGTCCTCACTAAAAGATCCGTCCGGTCGCCTAGCACGCTGGGCTTTGCGACTTGAGGAATATGATATTCGCGTTACCTATCGGTCAGGCCGTAAGCACCATGACGCTAATGCCCTTTCTCGCTCTCCGTTGCCGCATGAAACTGAGCGACTCTCGACTACCGATTGTTACCTCTCACCACTGGAGATACACTTCATGTCATCTGAGCAAAAGAAAGATGCCTGGATTTCCTCCATCGTAAAATTCCTGTTAGGGTCATCGGCGAAAGGTGCATAATCTCGATATATATATATATATATATATATATATATATATATATATATATATATAATATATATATTATATATATATATATATATCATAATAGCGAATCATAATAGGAAATGCTCGATGAAAATAAGACAAAAATAAAGTTTAACCTCAAGAAAACCTCGGAAAGCAAAGGGGGGGATATGGTACGTCATTGAAAGAGATAAATAATTTTGAAAAAAAGAAAGTGGAGAGAAAAACCCGCGAGGTAGGAACCGAACCCACGACCTGCAGAATACCGGTCTGGTGCGATAACCACTATTACGCTACAGGCGGGGCTATTTATTTCATGTTTTTTTTCCAGTACTTGGGGGTGGTAGCCAGCGCCACACCAACTTCTCGGGGTGAAGGGGACCTCTTTTTAACCCCCAGGCCACGGGGCGGCCTCTCTAGCATCCACCGTGGTCCCGCGTAATTCGCGCCAACAGCGCCAAATCCTCCCTTAGTGGTACGTGGCGTCTGAAAAACGTTGCATTTATCGTCATGGCAACGAGTGGCGAGGGGGAAAGGAGGTTGGTGACGTCGCGGACACTGATGACGTCATTTTTTCCGCGGCAGCCGGTCCGGGCCGCCGCGCGCCGGCCGCAGCAACCGATGCCACGGCCGGGCTGAAGGAGCGGCGGGCGCGCACTTTCATGAAAGTGCGCGTTCGCCGCTCCTCCAGTCCGAGCCGTCGCCAACGCTCGCCCCACTTCCTCCAGCGCCTCCGCTGCTCATGGCCGCCGGCAATGGCACCAGGCGCGAAAGTTGGACGAGCGGGGCGATGCCTCGGAATGGCCGCCGCCCTTCGTTTGGTATGTGTGTGCAGTAACGTGTTTAACATATGAACGAAGAAAACATGAAGTAATAGTGTTTTTTCTGGTGTCGAATTGTTGTCTTTGTGGCTATATGATTTGGAGCGTTACACAAACATTCTTTTCGCTTTTCTTTATTCAAAATTCTTATGAGGACATCTTTGATTCGAAGTCATGAAAACACATGCACTACACAAAATATATGCACATACATTTTATGTACATCTGTTGGACTCTAAGCAAAAATATGACATGCAAATTTATGCATGCAACATTGCAGAATAGGAAAAAAAACGTGCAAGATGCACATTTAGGTACACAATAATTGATTACGCAAGAAACTTCGAAAGTTCTAATCACTATACATATTTTTTTTCGCGCACACCTCGGCGGGAGAAGGAAAAAATTGAAAGTTCCACTCAATTTATACTTATTTCTTGGGCTCGCCTCGAGGCGTGAATGTTCTTTAGACTTTCCAAAAATTCGTTTCAGTTCAGAGACACAGTAAACGGGAACCTATAATTTAAAAAAAAAGCACGCACAGGTATGCTTCAACGCCTGCCTTTTGGGCCAGTTAACGCAAACTCTGAAAGAAGCGTTGACCCGACCATACACTTCCGAGAAATCTTGTTCACACCAACAAAATGCAGCGAGAAAAAACTGTTGCAACACGATAACCGCACTATTGACCACTCATTGCTAGATTATATCTGCGTACAAAAATAATGCGCAAACACGTCGTATAATACAGAACACAATCGCAACACAAATCGAGCGCACCCGTCTTTTCTTTTAATGGCGCGTGAACAGTCTGATTATGAGGGGGAGGGGACGCGCACAAAAAAATTTTTCCTGTATTGTAAGCCGCATGTACCGAGCTCATTACTTGCAGATATCGGCTAGGTTGTCACAAC
>CM023455.1:75716558-75852207 GCA_013339765.2 Haemaphysalis longicornis | reverse complement strand
CCATGAAGTTCCTGCACGTGAAGACGAAGCTTTCAAAGAGAGAACCAGCCGGGTACTGCGAACACTCACTTTTTCCATGCCATTCCTGTAGTGGTCAATCGCTCTTCGGACAGCCATGAAGTTATTCGTATCGGCGGTTGCCTGGAAGATGATAATACGCTACCATAACCGATCTCAGACGAGACACAGGTTATTCACCTCGAACATTGATCGGGGCTCCGGGAGGGTATCCTTGTGAAATATTTCCACTTGCCGCTGCAAAAACCGGATAAAGTAAGACAGGGACAAGCGTACCCAACAAACATACCGCAAGGTAAAGCAGTAGATCCTGGCAAGTGATTTCGAGGTCACCGTGTTTCTTGACTACCAACGTATTTGGCTCTAGCACGGAAGGCACCAGCACCCGAAGCACCTCCTTGAAGTCGTCGTCAATGTCTGATAGAAGCCCTGCGAACGACTTCGTCGCCGCGACCTGCGCAGCACGAGACCTGTTTCGCTTGCATTTAAGAACACTAGCCATACCTTTTTTCCCGGGTGTGGCATGAGGCAGCAGCATAGTTCCAAGAAGCACGAATGGATGTCACGCCGTACACTTTGAAGCTCCGGTTCCTGCTTTTCGGAAACCATCAGGCGTTGCTCCAGAAGGCTGCGACCACCTTCAAAGCCATATGGCCTTTCGTAAGCACACGGCCAGTCCCTGATGAGAAACAGCAGTTTCTGGAATGGTGTCTTCTCTGCAGCCTGCAAAAACAAATGCAGTGCTGTGAGCAGTCGGTTCGGCAGCCCAGTCTTGGCACTGCAATTTTTGCAAAACTATTTGCCCCAATGCCGGTCATAATGCGCCATGGTGACCTGGTAAGGATGGAGAGAACATTTTAAGGAGCAAAAATTGATGCCTATATTGGCATCAGATGAAGCTTCTGTAGTTATTTTAAGGCTATAGCCTTTATGGCCTGTTCTGTGGAAATTAGTTCACGGTGTCTGTGAGATTCCCGTTTTATAAAACTCCCATTGGCTGAGATGTCAACATACCCACACAGAGCGCTGAACCCACCGGCGTAATGTTTCAGCTAACAGAGGCTGGTTGTGCGGCTCGAACGGAGGCATTCGCCGGCGGGACGTACTACTTGTCTGCTAGTTAGCTGTGTCCCTAATGACTGCGTTGCATCATGTGGTTGGGAACACGCGTACTCCCGGCCTGACATTCGCAGTGGCTATTGGATGTTTAAACTTTAGCCCAAGCTTCAAATTTTGAGGTCTAACGTATTCCATCAATACCTCCAGATTGGTGTACCAGTGTGCCTTGCCTGCAAGTTGCTAAGCTCAATGTTACGATTGTGTAACCTTCAGGCAAATCATAGGCCCGAAAAATACCACCCAGTAGAAGTGGCCAGTGACCATGGCGGTTGAGCTCACAGTACGCGATGATACACTCAAAGCCGCAGGATCTCAGATGAAGCCACTAATTTCAGCCCAGTACCGTTCACTTACACTGATGTGTTGGGAAACGGTGTCAAGAACTCACAAACTGGAGAAAGAAGGAACCGTTAGCATGGGGACAAATCTGAACGAGCGTACATCCCCATTTGTATTGTCTCAGTAAATTTTACCAAGTGTTCGCGGTTCATCGGTCCATGATGCGGAAACAGGCCTCCACTACACCTTTTAAAGTAGGGATGCACCTAATCACCACTAACACCACACATACAACATCGCAGTGCAGCGTGATAGGAGCGGGTGCTGACCAGCGAGGTTGAGGAGCAACGGGCTCTGATACAGCGTGTCAAGCCGGCGGCCACGAAGGACTACTGCAAGAAAGCAACGAACAAAATAGAGCTTATTCGCAGCCGTGGCGTGGAGGTACGGTTCATCCGCATCCATCAGTTCAGGCTGCCGGAGGTCGCGGGATCGAATCCCGCAGCCGCTGGGCACCCACTAGTAAAAACTGGTACAGACGAGTTTTCCTGGCCTGCAGTGCACTGTGCCGGGCTACTGAAGGGAACGATACCGTCTGGGAGAGGCAGCCCGCGGCTTCAGAAACCCCCGTCACCCCACGTGAGCACAGCAGGGAGCGATAGCCCGTCACAGTGCTGACCGTACACACACACCGTCGATACCCACTGGCCATTTGGGTGTGTTTTTGCAGCTGCCCCTTTCCATAGAGGCGATTTCCCATGCAAGCCGGGTGTACTTCCCAAGCGTTGTAGTCCCACACAAGCGCCGACGCAAGGTCAGGGAGTCTCTTGTACCTATTTTACCGGTAGGTGCCCGGCGCCACCAAGGCGCACATGGTGCCTTCCACAGCAACGGTGGACGCTCAACTCGCAACCGCCTCTGGGAGGACATGCCACCAGTCTTTTTCACCCCCGGCTATGGTGCAACGCGGCAGAATGGCCGGGGTCCCGCCCGATGGACAAGGGTCAGGGGCCCCTCCTGAAGGTCAAAGCAGCTTTCCTAACGTGAATTCCCTTTTCAAGGGTCCGCACTCTTCCAGGGATGCCCGTACCTATTAAAAAAACCGGTGGGTGCCCGGAGGAACCAGGATTCGAGCCCGGTACCTCCCGCATACGAGCCGAGTGCTGTACCTCTGAGTCATCTCTGCGGTACCAAAAGTTCCTGCGTTACCGTTCCCATTATCATTGTATTACCGTTCCCATTCGGCGGCAACATCAACATATCCTACCACAATCCTCACGGAATGCGAACTTAGAAACACAGCGTATATCCACTGTCAGGCTAAACTGACTGACGAAAAAGCAATGCCCGTCTATGCAGTGCCGTTTGATGTCACTATAAGGCTAAACTAAAGTGATGTACCATCCGTCATCTTTCGTAACGCTGTGCCTGGGAGTACTTCGAACTCACATGCATTTTGAAACGGGATAATCTAAATCCGCTAGGGTGACGATAACGTAACCTCACCCAACGTTTCCTGACCTTACCAGCCTAACACAAGATAACGTGACGTGTACTAACGTAACCTGACGTACATTTATCTAACCAACAGAACGAATAACTTGAAATGTTAAGAATACTATGTTTTCTGACTAAATACCTTTTTTCGCACTTTTTCTGTCGTTTTCGAGTAATATCGCCATAATTCTTCACTCTGCGTTAATGTCAATTGCTTGCCAGGAGTTTTTGTGGTAACAGTAGGGAGGTATTTAACCTTTGGTTGTCATCATACCGTATCCGTGTTTTAGTTTTACGTCATCCTGCTTCGAATCATGCATCACTAATCAAAAATGCCAACTCTCTGAGGCTTCGTTCTGCGGTGCACTATGTTCCGCTTTGGAGAAGAGGTTCCGTTTGAACTCATTCCCATTTCAACCTTCCCACTTGTCTCCTCCTGTTTCAACCCGTCGCAAAACGATCTCCCCGTTTCGCCCTTTCCCATTCCGCCCGTTCCCATTTGAATCCATTCCCATTTCGATCTTCTGGTTTGTATCTTCCTGTTTTAAACCGGCTCAAAACGATCTTCCCATTTCGCCCGTCCCCATCGGCTCGTTTCCTTTTTCAACCCATTCCGATTATAATCTTCTTGTTCGTTTCCTCCAATTTCCACCCGGCGCAAAATGATCTTCCCGTTTCACCCTATCCCATTCCGCCCGTTCCCGTTTGAACCCATCCCCATTTAAACATTCCCGCTTGTCCCCTCCCGTTTGAACCCGGTGAGATCCGCCGCAGCAATCACCTCCATGAACAGCCCGGGCACAAAAGGACGCCGACGGGTCAAAAGCTGGGCTCGACCGCTGACATTCGGAGCAATATCTGGCCACTAAATAAAGTTTTATCTCCCTCTCTCTCCCCCGGTTTGCCCTTTCTCATTCCACCCGTTCCCTTTTGAACCCATTCCTTTTTTAATCTCATCTGTTTCCTCCCGTTTCAACCCGGAGCAAAACGATCTTCGCGGTTCCCCCTTTCCATTCCGCCCGTACCCGTTTGAACCCATTCCCATTTTAATCTGCTCGTTGATTCCCTCCTATTTCAACTCGGCGCAAAACGACTTTCTTGTTTCGTATTTTCCCGTTTAGCTCCTTCCCGGAATAACACACCCAGTTCGACTCAGGTGACTTGGAGCGAGGCGTGCTACTAAGATTGCTTGCCTAAAGTACTTGAGTCCCAAAATAGCTGAAGTTTGCGTTTGTTCAACTTCGAGGGCCGGAAATCAGTGACATTTTGGCTGCACTGTTTTCTAGATGTCGCGGTACTAACTTGCGCAGCTCACCATTCTCTTAAGAATCGGCGCGCTCCCTATAACCTTCCCCCTCCCTGCTCCCTCTCCCCCAGAGGAATTTGCAGAAATTCCAACTGTGCACTAAGGTGTAAGCATTCTTACGCCTCTTGCCTTTATTGTGGGTTTTTTAAATAGAACCCCTTGCCGCGGGCGCAGTGCGCGTTTGTAGCGTTCGTCTTACGAGAACAAAGTTGGGCCAAGAATCTTCTAACAAATGCACTGAATAATTGATTAGGGGTTTCAAAGGCCACTCTTTTCTTTCTAGGCAGTAAAAAACCTCGCAGCATTCAATTACGAACCTAGCTGACGAATGAAAACGCATTTTATTAAACCGTGGAAACGTGGAAACGCATTGCGTGGAAACGCAAACATGATAATTAACACTGAGGTAGTCATTCTTTTAAGTGCGAATGCACTTCTTACGCTACCCTGAGTCACGCTTCTGCCGCCGTCCGTCTTCAGCCGCAGGTGTTATCGCGCGCGCGCCTCCTCGCCCTTAGCAACGGCGCGGAGCGGAGGGGAGAGCGTGCGTAGCAACGGCGCCATGACGTAGTACGCCACTTGACGTCGCGCGCTCTCGCCTCCTCTCCTCCGCTCGCCGTGACGTCACGCGCTCTCGCTCCTCTCCCTTCGCTCGCTGCCGTTTGCGCGTCTGCCCCCTCCCTTGCTCGCCTCCTTCTTCTCCCCCTTCTTCGCTCGCCTGCCGTTGCGCGTTCTCGCTCCCCCCCTTCACTCGCCTGCCATTGCGCGCTCTCGCCTTCTCTCCCGCTTCGTTCGCCTGCCGTCGCGCTGCGCGAGGGTTTAAAGGCGAGGCTGCGGGCCACGTGATCACGCGGGGGTGTTAATGTAACTAACGGGCAAATGCCACCAAATTTCAACAACTCCCTCATAGCATCACCCGTGCATTCGCACTTCCTCATGCTCCCCTTCGGGGAAATGTGAGGGAATTTTATTACTTCAAACAATTGTTTCAGAAGCAAATGCCGGCTTGGGAACTGTTCTGTGAAGTGGCACCATAGGCATGCATCAAATGCAATACACGCAGCTTTTGCCGGATTGGTCATTGCAGAAGTTGTATTTCTACTTGGTGGCACGCTTCTCGAATATTAAAACCAATCCATGCAACTGTCTGGATTCGAACCCACATCGATGATGTTTGTTCGGTTCACAAGCTTATGACAGCGAAATGTTTCCGAATATGGTTGATTAGTTGGCCGTGGTGGCCCCTAGGAGCACCGGTACTAGAAAAAAGTTTTCCGAGAGCTAAAGTTTGCGTCTGTGCGATTGCTTCTTTCCTGGAGAGAGCCATGAATCAACAAGCGAACTTTTTGATTTGTGCAGAAGCCAGACGAAAAAGATATCCGACAGCATTTCCTTCTTCAAGAGGATTCAAGAGCGCAGTATCGGCTTCTGGCATTCGTAAACTTTTATCGGCTGTCAAGATCTGCCGTATGCTCAATTCCAGGCAAATTGCTGTATAGATGCTTTTACAGTAATTCTAGCCCGTTCCATGGACGCAGATTTTGGGGAACACCTAAAAAAAACGGTAAAGGATAATTTCACAAATTGGAATGGGTTGAAACAATTCAAGTTCAAATGGAAAATAAGGGCGTTTTCGGAGCGGATTGAGAAAGAAAACACGCAAACGGGAAGGCAGGTTTGGGAACGGGCGCACACGGGACAGCTAAACCAGGACGGGCGTTTCGGAAATGGGATCGAATGGCACGGGTTCAAACCGGAAACGGTTGTTCCGGGGTACACCCCTTTGGAGGGCACAAAAACATTTAAATTCACGCAAGAATGTTTCAGCATTCACTACTGCGGTATCGTGAGGTCCGGCCATTGAATAAAGACCTACGCAAGTGCCCAAACGTTTTAAATTATATAGTCAAGTTTGCATATCGCACGTTATATACACACGAGAACGAAAGCAATTGCCCACCTCCATGGCCAGTCGTCCATATTGGGTGAATAGTTGTAGGTGCTGCAGGTCGGCTTCATCTAAGTTATTCTGCAGGTTGTATATCAGCACCGAGCTCGCCATGGCGCTGAAGGCGAATATTTTGGCACAGTCCTTGACCGTAGATTCGCAATCGAATGTACCCTGGGAGTCTAAGAACAGCACGGCCACCTTCCTTCCTTCAGTTGTGGTCACCTGAAAAAGGCAAACACTGACGTCGTAGGGCACCGGCTCACTGAAATAATTGCCTCAGAAGAAAAACCCCGCTCTATGTCCAAATGCTCATTTACATAAATTGAATGCCTCACCACAAAGACCTCGCTCCAGATCCAGATGCCAGTTTGCAGAAACTGGCTGTCTCGCTACATTGACCTCGCTCCACATACAAACACCCATTTACAGAAACTGTTTAGCTCACCACTAAGGGGCTCACTCTTGACCCGAATGCCCGTTTACAGAAGCTGATTCTCATCATAAAGATCTCGCTTTAGATCCAAATGCCTATTTACAGAAAGTCATTGTCTAACCCCGTAAACCTCGCTCCAGATCCAATGCCCGTTTACAGAAATTAATTGCTTCACCACAAAGACCTCGCTGCACATCCGAATGCGCGTTTACAGAAATTGATTTCCTCACCGCAAAGACGTCACCCCAGCCCCGAATACTCGTTTAAGAAAATTGACTGTCTCACCACAAAAACGTCGCTCCAGATCCAAATGCCTTTAGTCTCTCGGTCCGAGCCACTGCGCCATCGAAATCCTTGTTGTGGCTCATTAGGGTCTATCATCCATTCTTCTTGTGTCCTGTTCCGCATGTACTGAAGAAAAAAATTCATCAGGAAAGACTTGCCCTTCCGGAATTTGCCAGCTATTGCGACCACCACCACGGGTAGGTTCTTGACGTGTCCAGCCAGCAGTATTTCCCTCAGTGCATCGATGTCAAAGCTAAAGTGGCTGCCATCTTCGAGCCGCAGGATCTGGATGGGCCGCCCAATGTTGCCATGATCTGCCATAGCATCCAGTTGGTCTCGTGGCCAGCGAATAGCTGTGAACTGCTGATTTTGATCTGTCGCGAAGGAAAACTCCGTGCCAGGTAGTGGAAGGGCTGTAATGAAAATATAGGAGGAAATAGCGTACTTGTGTCGTACATTTCTGTGCAGAATCTGTTACTAATCCCCTTATTTTAGTGAAGTGATTGTTGCTGCAATATTTTTTTGCAAGATTGCGGTGCAGTTACGTTTATATCTTCTGGCCGCAAAAAGTCATCCGGATACCACCACTACGGCGCGCCTTTAGCCCAGGTTAACTTCGTAACATAAAACCCCGAATTTCAGTTATCCGCTTGAAACCATCCTAGCCTTTTTAATTTCATATTATGGTTAGTGAACTTCTTTTTTTTTGGTTAATTTATGTTATGAAAGTATATAGAAAAAAAACACTGATGTAATGGGGGCGGAACCCATGCCTTCCTATTTCATAACGGATGCCCCATCAATTCGGCTATCTAGGCTGTTGCGTTATCCACTCCTTACTGGGGTATTTTTGGCTAGCACAACTGTATGTTTCGCTTGTGGGTGGTAGCTAGCACCGCTCTGAAAACTTTAGATGAAGAAGACAGACGAAGTACAGTTATATCACAAGGTCGGGACACTTGTCGGGCATATGAAACGTCGTCGTAACACACAAAGGAGCGGTATTTGCGATACCTATTGCAGTATTTTCAATGGACAGGATGTCACGATAATAGTTTATATGCTTCGTTGATAAGGACTGCACGTATTTATTACTGCAGAAGGAGGTCACAAAAATACTGTTTGAGGGACCTCCCCCGCGTAACACTGAATATTACTACACAAAATAGTTTAGGCAGTGAACGTGCGGGCCTATCTAACAGAAGGAGCAACGTATGTAAGAACGAGAGCAATAATTTATATTTGCCGGCGTTGCCCGGTTGGGCAGTATGGCTAAATGCGTAACGCAGAGCTAGTTATTCCTTACTTGCCGAAATGACTTCCCCGTGGAGTTGTACAGAAAACATAGGCTTCTATCAGAGCCGTGAACTTATAGGAAACGCCTGGAACTCGTGCGTCATAGGAATAGTCCAGAAACAATAAGTGGGACGTTCGTGTGCTCAAACAAATACCTACCATCCGTCAGAAATGTTATTTCTGTAGTGGTGATAGACAAATATTAATAACAGTTTCATAATGTATTACTTTGGCTCTCACGAGACGCGTATGGTTACTGAAAAGGCCGCGCGCTGTACCAATATATAGAGCTGTGGGAAGTAAAAAATCAACTTGAAAAGAACACACGTTCAGTGTATTTAGGCTGCACATCGGTCAATAGTGTTTATATCTTGTACTCAGCGGCGCGTAGCCGTACAACCGTGTTCCCACTGCGGCTTAGCGGCCAAATTTACAGACGACGGTGCTTGTGTGGCTGAATGTACTCGTAAGAGTAAAAGAATTCCATTTATTAAAAATACACCTTCGATAGGTGCTCCCAAATCACGATCAGAAAGTACAATGCGTGAAAAAGCAGCACTAGGCAGACGAGCGCTGTCTCCAAAAATGGCACGCTGGCAGGTTCCGAGGCAGCACTCTTTCCCTTCGTACGTATGGATAAGCTCTTTGATAAACACGTTTATTACTACTGAGAGGGGAAAGAATCAAATGCACTATTCCGTAAAATGGTAAAGGAATGATGTTGTTGCCCTCTAGTAAAATAAACACCGATAACGATCTATTTTAGTGGTAATTTGTAATGCATTTTATAACTGAATTCCTGGACTTTACATAGCAATAAATGACAACCGCGTGAGAGCGTTTTCAGCATGTTTTAATGGTTTATTCTTACGTGGTGCTGGAGGAAGCCACTAATCACTTGCTGGCTGGATTTTGTTTCTCTTGCAGAGCATGCTCCATGTTATTTGATATCTACTTGGCGTACGATTCCATCGCTTCCATTAGACGGTTGCAGCCAACACGAAGGCACGTCGCCGGTATCCTTGCTGACATCTACGTGAGCTCCAAACTATTGGCTTAGTGATTTAGAGTGCATATAGAGTCCTTAGAAGAAACGGTAACGCACCATCACGAGCGCCAGCGTCCCGGAACTCCGTAAAGGCTTTGCCACTCAACATGAAAAAGTCACTCTCTTTCGCACATTGACCTTACATCACTTGTTGATTGCCCTGGTTTTCACCTTACCCGTTCAATACGGGACATTATTATATTCAAACGGAAATGAAATTATGTGGTTCTTCGCGCCGACGGTAAACCTCATCTATGAAGTGCGCCGTACTGAAATGCTCCGGGTTCATCTTGACCCCCTAGAGTTCTTTAAACGTACACCGAAATGTTGGCGCAGGGGTTCACTTTTTCCCTCCTTCTCAAAAGCGGACGCCAGTGCGGCCGGGATTGAACCCGCCTTTTCGGACAACGCCGCTGCTGCTTTTTTATTGCCTTTTAATAGGTGAACGGCACACACACGCACGTGTTTACTAATTACTAAAAACACGTAATCCTGGATTACGCTTCCACAAAAATTTAAGTAATCTTTGGATGGAACAAACACTACATATTGTGACCCACTCGGGTGAAAGCTCCTGCACTTTATACAACTTAGCAAACAGATGTATTGGCTCATTGAAATAGTCCGGGATTCTACTGACGTGGACATCACTGTAATTCACGGCCAGTATACTCCGCCATATCCTTCGTGGTCTCAACAGTACGGCGGTGTCAGAGGAACACCGGTTTTAGTTTTCCACAGAAAAGAACCTTATTCCCTGATAATCCAGCGTGAATTGTTTTTAATTGATCGTTGCAAAATGTTTCAAAAGAAGAAACCTCTCCATTATTTCAAAACAAAAAACGTGATCTGTCGCCACCGGTTGTTTGGTATTCAAAGCAGTCTGGTCGGCAGGGAACAAACAATTGCTTTGGCTCCCTTGATGTCTTAACCTAGAATGTGCCATTGTGCGCATTGAAAAAGAAATATTAAGGTAAATATTTCTGTCTCAGTCACGCCTTTCACGCACACCAGAAAGCGCACTGCAGGAAAGCCAACTTTCTATGAAAGCGAACTTTCTGTAGGGGTATAACAAATATGAAGTAGTGAGAGGAATGTGGAAAGGAGTAATGGTTCCCTGCCTCACATTTGCGAATGCCGTACTCTGCATAAAATCAGACATTCTATCAGGCCTTGAAGTGAACCAGAGAACGGTAGGCTGTTTGGCCTTAGGCGCGCATGGGAAAACAAGCAACGAAGTAGTGCAGGAGATTGGGCTGGGCGTCGTTTGAAGTTCGAGAAGCGCAGATTAAAATACCTGTAACGGTAAACCAATTCTGCAACATTGGCTTGGCCAAGTGGATTGGATTAGCTGAAGAGGAGAAAGAGGATGCGGGAGCTCGGGGTCTCTGGACTAGAGGAAGAAGAAGCCAGACCGCGTCGTGCTCAAGAAGAAGCTCGCGTCGTGCTCAACGGTGCTCGACTTTTCCCTGCCTTCGGAGCCTGCGCTCTTGCCTTAATAAATCCCTCCCGGACGTAACAGTCTGGTGAAGGTGCGGGGTACGTATCGATGACGGAACTCCCAGACTTGCACCGAAGCCGACGCGTTGCGGGCCTACCACCAGCACCAGATACCATGCCACCGGCTGCGGACAGCCGTCTTCCCAAGTCTCCGCCAATGGCCAGCTGGTATCCGCCACGAGAACCACGAAAATTCTGTGGGTACGCTGAGGAAGACGTTCAGGAATGGCTCACCCATTACAGGCGGGTGAGCCGATACAATCGCTGGGATACACCTGCTCAGCTCGCTAACGTCGTGTTTTCCCTGGATGAAACAGCGCTCACTTGGTTCGAAAACAACGAAAGCAAGTTCACAACTTGGGACCGCTTCGTCGAAGAAATCACCGGACGCTTCGGCGACCCCGCCGCAAAAAAGAAAAGGGCCGAACAGGCGCTGCTTCAGCGCGCACAAATTCCTGGAGAGACGTGTGCCACCTACATCGAGGAAATATTGAAGCTCTGCCGAGTTGTCAACCCGCAAATGTCGGAGGAAGACACGGTAGGCCACCTCTTGAAAGGAATCGCAGAAGACGTCTATCATTTTCTGATTGGTAGAGAGAAACTGGAGTCAGCAGCGGACGTCATTCAGCAATGCCGCACATTCGAGGCTTTGAAGCTGCGTCGCATTACGCCAGATTTGGTCGCTTAGCTAACGTGACTACCGTCGCATTTGACGACTGCCCACCGTCTGACTTGGCCGACATCATTCGCCACATCGTGCGCGAAGAACTGTTGCGACATCAAGAATATCGGAAAGTTCCGACCGCGCCGTAAGCGCGAAGACTCATTGACAGGAAACGACACCATGTCGCCACATCGTGCCGACAGAACAGATCATGCGGCATCAAGAGATATCGGTGAAGTTCCGACGGTGCCAACGTACAAGACTGCAAGGGCATACTATCAGGTGCAAACGAACGCTCTTAGCCCTGCAGCGCTGTTCTCAACGACCAAAACTTTGCCTCCCGGATTTATAGTCCTAGGCGGGGTGGTAGCCGCGAGTCCGCGGGATATAGTCCTCCGGAGAACTTCCTTCGCCGTTCCCAACGCCACCATTATGCCCCACGTTTCTGCGGCGCAAATGATGAATACCTGTAACGGTAAACCAATTATGCAACATTGGCTTGGCCAAGTGGATTGGATTAGCTGAAGAGGAGAAAGAGGATGCGGGAGCTGGGCTCTCTAGACTAGAGGAAGAAGAAGCCGGACCGCTGCTCGCGTCGTGCTCAACGGTGCTCGACTTTTCCCTGCCTTCGGAGCCTGCGCTCTTGCCTTAATAAATCCCTCCCGGACGTAACAATATGTTTTGGGATGAGGTTGAGACAAATGGATCAACGAAGGTGGGCAGCTAAGGTATTTAAGTATCTATACTTGAAAAGCGTGGTCACGCAGTGGCTAAGGAAGACTAGAAGGCTAACGATGAAATACGGTAAGAACAGTGGAGAATCCAAAACAGCCAAGGTAACAGATTGAAACGAATAAATGGAGGCAAAAATGAAAGCGAAAACGTCGTTAGAGATCTACAGGGCTGTGAAACTGAACATCAGAACGGAAAATTTGTTAACACACGTTTGCTTGTCCTATTGAACTATAAGATATCACCCGTTTAGGCTTGTTGGAATTTTCGGTTTTACGGATAAGTACGCCATGAGATATTGTAAATAATGGAGACAGCGTCTTAAGCTCCTCAGCCTCGCTGACAACGTTTGCCGATAACGGGGAAAGCCGATTATTTTGTTTCGTGTAAAGCACCACCGTTAACACATCTGCGCCCGGCGACTTACCGGTGTTCAAGTCATCTACAGTGTTTTCTAACTCCTTAACTGTGACGGGCATTTCTAAAAACTCTATAGTATTGCCGCGAACCATGTATGGGATTGTTTATTTATTGTTTGCTTTTACTGCCCGGCCACGCCCGGCTGTGTTATCTGCGTTCCAAACGAAGCGCGTCTTCCATTCTTTACTTTTATGCCGCATGGGCTATCACATTCAGATAAGGCTACTGTTTCGCCCTAACGTCACTGGCCCAGAATAATCTTCGGTGATCTACAATGTTCTGTATGTGAATCGACGGTTCCAGAAACACTTGCGCCGAAAGATAAAAGCCTGCAGAGCAGACGCCGCGGCATTCGATCTCCAACGCTCGCTTGCGTACGTCACCTTCCTGACTGCTGCCTCGCCGCCCGTGTATTATTTGAGTTGTTAGGTGAGCACAAGTTCGCTCCAATAAACTTGTTCTTCTTGAAGACAACTGAGTCGTCCTTGGCAACGTCACAGTATCTGCATATGAGGCACTTTTTTTCGGAATGAGCCAAGTCCACCTAAGCGAATCTGGGAAAAAAAGTCGAAGTTTGTTACCAGGCCTACACGCTACGCCATCAAGGCTATTGCAGGATGTTTTAGATGTCACCTATAGGGGAGGTTTATTGCCACAAGTAATTAAAAATTACGCTGTGGTTTTGAGCAAGATGGGATCATAAGTTTGGATTTGGCTGATATGAAATTTAGACACTGTAGTTGATGCGGCATTCTTCAGAAAACTATTTTTAAATCGACTTCCAAGAATGGTGCGGTTTCGTTTTGGCAGAAATGCATTAAACATCCGCAACAGGTTTTCAAGAAATGTACATGCAGAGCAGGTGAGTTCTCTTGGCGCCGGTAGCAGCTATTATCGAATTCTTCCTGGAAAAAAGGCCATGCTTCGAAATTCTAAAACGCTGCTTAAAAAGGCTGCTCGTATCGTCTTCGTCTTAATAGTGAATTAGTTTTTACTATCAGGGGGGTTTGGGGGGGAGTTTTCAGGCCTTGTAAGCGGCGGCTATCTATATCAGTAATGAAAAGGTAAACATGGGTCTAAACGAATAAATATAACCCGAGTTACTCCGTAGGGACGACGAGACGGGACGCAGTCTTTGTGTCACATCGCTAAATTTTTTTTTTTCCCCTTTTTTTTTTCTTTAACTTTGTCATGGGCGTCTGGGAACAAACCTTTCGCCGATCTTTTAATTTTACGTCTCAATTATGACAAGCAAGCTCTGAAAACAAACCTTTCGGGAAACACCCACGAAACAGTCTGAAGAGTCAAGCCAAAAAATACTACCGTTAAAAATAGAATTCATCATTTTGATCCGTGAAACAGCAGGATCTGATTCATTTTCGATACGAGCTACGTTCTGCGCACATTTTCCAGGGCACTATCTCCCGATTTCCTTGCCACCTCTTTTACGGGGAAGCGGCGAAGTTTTTTTTGTCAATGTAGTTTTGTCTGACTTACTTTCGGATGTGTATTTTTGGCTCCTACAATAGTGACATTAACGGAAGGAACTCCTTTGGAGCTTTTCTCTGTTCACATTACTTTGGGCGGACAGGCAACTGGAATGCTCGACGAACACCTGCGCAATATCTGTAGTATGTGTGACGCACTTGGTAGTCTATCTCCTTATATCACTGCGGCGTGCTTGACTTCTTTTCATCCCGAACGCATGCTTTTTTGGCTGCTCTCCCACGATTATCTGCTGAGTACTTGATCACGCCAGCACCTCACGGTATCGGCCAGTGCTTATCGCTTCCAGCTTTTTCTGGACCGAACAAACGTGGTCTTAAAATGGTCCGAAAAAAGGTCACGTCTTACTCCGTGGTCACGATTTCAAGGGCATTATCGCTAGATTACGGGTTCTTTTTTATTTGCTTATATGTGAATACTCGTCGCTTTTTAATGGAGCATTAACATAGCTTTTAACGCGCGTCGTAGCCTCTCTGGTGGAACTGGCCCTGAAGGCTACAGGACTAAGGTGCCGCCATTGGCGAGTTCAGTGAAATGCTGCAGCCAATCAGCGCTTCCGGCACTGAAGGAAATCGCCGGTAGTTTTGGCAGTTCGGGTGGCGCCAAGGCGAGGGCATGTCTTTGTAGGGACGAATGTCGATCGTCCCCAACCATCACACGAGCTTAGCTGAGCTTTTTTATATAGCGCGTCGTTTAAGACGTAGGAATTACGCTAAAAAGGACGGAGCATCTCCTGCAGGCGGAAACGCTACGCGCGACCATCCCAGACATCTGCGTGAACGCTGAGCAAGCAGCGCGTCCGAATCGGCCCACACCGCAGCAGCTAAAACTTGTCGCCGCCCGCCAGAGCAGCACTATTGCTGAATATCAATTTACGAATGCGTGAAGGGGTTGATAGCATGGTGAAAGATTCAGCTGGTGATCCTCGTCGGCGTGGGTACATAGACTGGTGACGGAGTAAGTGCGGCGATGGTAATCCTTTTCTACGCGTCCCGACCTTTGAGGGACCTGTTAGCAGCGACAGCGCCGGATGCAGGTAGCGTGAGCGGGTGGCTAGTCGTTGATGGAAATCTTCAGTTATTGTCGTGAGTTGGCATGTTGTATTTAGGGGCCCCTTATCTGGCCTTCAGGCGCTCGTTTCCCCTATTCTAGAACTGACGCACTCACGTGAAAAGCAGTGCCGTGTAGCGAGTAGTAGGCGAAGCACGGTCATCGGCTGCTAAAGAAGTGTGACGTACCACCCAGCGGAGCCAATGGCGGCGTGTATATTGGAGCGCAAGGGTCGTGACAAACAGTCTCTAGCTCTTCCCGAACAGGTGTCGTCATTTGCCGACACCACACAAAATATCCTGTAGCGTTTTGCTAACAAAACTGAAACTGCTACTTTTTTGGGCAAGAGTTCTGCAAGGGTGCCTCCTATGATAGACATCACCATGGTTGAGTTGTCGCGGAGCTGGAGGCTTTTAAAAAAAAAGCTCCATTGGACAAAGGGCTGGACGACGGGGCGGGTAAAGAAACTTAAATCCAGGTTTCTTGAAATGTTCGCAACTGTGTAAATACTTGCACTCCCGCTTTATTTTTTTTAGGCTCAGGGTGTCGTAGCATTTAGCAAAGCAAGTAAAAAATTATTTCCTCCTTAAAAAAGTTCAGTTGCCTAATGTCCTACATAATTGTCACACCTGTAAATTATTAAGTACTTTTACTTTCAGGTTTATTTTTTATTTCCGTGCTTTTGAGGTAGCAAACTCCACGAAAACACCCGGAAAACAATTTTTTCTCGAAATAGAAATTCCAGGACAGAAAAGCCTAGGTTGTCTTGCTCCGACCTTATCGGCGTATCACAGCGCTTTGAGTTGTGAAGACACGGCGAACCCTCCAGGCCTTGTAATCATCGAAGCCAATTTGGGACCCGCTCCTATCAATGCTGCCCCCATGCATACTCTTATTCTACGAGCGCCTGTAAATTATTGCGCGAAATCTTTTAGGTATTTTTATCGTCATATTTCAGTAGGTCGCTCGTTCTAGTGCTTTTATTCCATTTTTTACCCCAATCGCTCAAATTTAACCTATTGACTTCTTCTCTGGGTTCTTCTTGCAAAACACTGGGACATAGTTTACAAAAGTGGCATAACTTAGAGGGTTCGAATTTATATTCTCATGTTTAAAGTATCCAAACAGTGATCGCAGAAATCTACCGGCTGCTATGATAGTCTCTACATTTTGGTATAAATTCTAATGAAATACGTTCGACCAAGCCCCAATTACTGTAGCCTCGAAAATGAATGTCCATAGGCCACAATCAATGGTCGCACATAGGCTTTCAGTACTTGCGTCTCTAAATTGTGTAGCGGTTGTCTTTAATCGTGTTCTGCAGAAACAGAATTGAAGTGTCCAAACATGGCAGCACATCGTTCACTTTTGCAATGAAGGCTCCACATTTTAAAACATCTTTTCTATTCGGAATCTTTGTCGGAGCGTACGAGCAGAAGATACGCCATTTACTGCACGCCACTACAAAACCACCAACTACGGAATAGGCACCCCTTTGTTTTGAACGCACACATTCTCAATAGTTGTGCCTAAACGTCTCAACGACGTGCTAACGGCGTGTGAAACAAACGTGGCCATTGCGCCGCCGCGGTGGGTGGACTTCACTTAGGACCGATCGTGTTACCAGGCATGAGTATAAGTATTTTTCTGCCTCCAGATACCAAAGCATTATTGAGATAAGATTCAACTAGGGCGGTTGAAAATGTAAAGCAGTGGGCAAAACTTGATACCCTGGCTCTCTTGGCCTACGTAATGCAGTATACAACTAAATCAGTACCTTTGTCTGTGAACGTATAGCTACTCTAGCCCTAGAGGGACTTCACTAAGATGTTATGGAGTTTGCGAACAGGGGGACTCAGGCCGTCTCCGAGTTTCTCTTTTGCATAGTCATGATGGGTCGTGCCAAATACTAGAAGGAATCGGTGGCCTCCAACACACATTTTATGAGGACGATGCCAAGGTTTGGGTCAGCGGAGGCAGCAACGAGCAGATTCGAAACACTTTACAAAAATGCACTGAGGCTCTCGAGTGGTGCGTAGGCCCCCGTAACCACAGCTCCTCCTCGCAAAAATCCGGAATCCTGCTCCTGATTTCGGGTCTCCGGAAAAATCCGGAGACCCGAAGTCCCCGGCTGCGAAAATCTTCGCAAATGGAACTCAACCAATCCTCACAGTGCCCAGTATACGGGTTCTCTGTCTCCGAATAATGGCCAGTAGACGTACCTCTGAGACTGCCCTCGCACTACAAAAAATTGCGCATCAGACAACTCGAGTCGTATTTCACGTGCTTAATCGGCACCGCGGCATGAAAGAGCACCGTCTCATGCTATTACCCGACGCGTTCGTCCTCAGTAGGATAGTGCACATCACCTCTTTCTTACACCTCAAAAAGGACGAAGAAGCCAAAATTGACACCCTCTATTGACAGGCCTACAAAAGTAGGCCCTATGCATACCGATCACTGCTCCCACCGAATGGTTCAAGGCTCTCGGGCTTTACAATAAATATACCTCTGTGAACTAATAGAGGCCCAATGGCTATCTCAGCGAGAGCGGTTTGGCTACAGCCAGACGGGTAGGCATCTTATCGGCTCCCCACGGATCAACCACCCGCGAACCAGCGCACACAAGGTACTCTTGTGTCCCGATTTGCGCGAACGCATTCACATCACACCGACCTCTAAAAACAAGCACCAGTCTCACAATCTGGAACGTAGACAGGCAAGCGCGAAAGTTATGGACAAACGATACGGAAATTCCGAGTACGTGGTTGAGGTGGAAGCGGCCGATTACCGGGTCGCGATGCCATGCACATGGCGATAATCAGTCGACTGGGAAATTCCATTAGCTCCGGTCGGTTCGCACGAGCTATCCGTAGGTGGGGGAAGGGGCGGCCACTGCCTTGGAAATGACGGCCTCCGAAAAGGCCAAAAATTCATGAGCGACTCGAAGTCTGCTATTACAACTTAGATAAACGGGCGCATCTCCCAAAAGGCGTCTGCAAATTTTCGGGACTGCACTCCCCAGTACAGAGCGTTTTGGCAAAAAATACAGTGGAATCTCGTTGATACGATCCGGCATAATACGTTTTCGGCTTAGTACATTTTACATTTTATTCTCAGTCAACGTCCCTTAGAAGTAATGCATCTTTGAGTGCTTAATACGATCACATTTTCCGTCCAATGATGATGATACGTCAGGCGATACACTGCACCATCGTCGAAACGTTCACAATGCACGAAGACGTCCTGTTTACATGCTTTGAAAAGTTAGAGCGGCAGGATCAACGTCGAATGGTCAGTTCTACGCAAAAAGTTGAGATATCCGCGCTCTTCTTGAATACTGAAGACTTCCAAGCGTTCGGGCCTGGATTAAGCGATTTAACGCGCACACAATTGTCGTACAAAACAGCGCCCGGGAAGGGAAAAATACCGCTAGCTTCTTTTTTGCGTTGCAGAAGGATGTAGTCCCGGACGTTGAAAAGAAAGAAGTGCCGCACACAACATATCCTGTTGTGTTTTGCTAACAAAACTGAAACTGCTACTTTTTTGGGCAAGAGTTCTGCAAGGGTGCCTCCTATGATAGACATCAGCATGGTTGAGTTGTCGCGGAGCTGGAGGCTATTAAAAAAAAGCTCCATTGGACAAAGGGCTGGACGACGGGGCGGGTAAAGAAACTTAAATCCAGGTTTCTTGAAATGTTCGCAACTGTGTAAATACTTGCACTCCCGCTTTATTTTTTTGTAGGCTCAGAGTGTCGTAGCATTTAGCAAAGCAAGTAAAAAATTATTTCCTTCTTAAAAAATTAAGTTGCCTAATGTCCTACATAATTGTCACGCCTCTAAATTATTAAGTACTTTTACTTTCAGGTTTATTTTTTATTTCCGTGCTTTTGAGGTAGCAAACTCCACGAAAACATACAGGAAAACAATTTTTTCTCGAAATAGAAATTCCAGGACAGAAAAGCCTAGGTTGTCTTGCTCCGACCTTATCGGCGTATCACAGCGCTTTGAGTTGTGAAGACACGGCGAACCCTCCAGGCCTTGTAATCATCGAAGCCAATTTGGGACCCGCTCCTATCAATGCTGCCACCCATGCATACTCTTATTCTACGAGCGCCTGTAAATTATTGCGCGAAATCGTTTAGGTATTTTTATCGTCATATTTCAGTAGCGTCACTCGTTCTAGTGCTTTTATTCTATTTTTTTACCTGAATCGCTCCCTTATAACCCCATTGATTTCTTCTCTAGATTCTTCTTGCAAAACACTGAGGACATAGTTTACAAAAGTGGCATAACTTAGAGGGTTCGAATTGATATTCTCATGTTTAAAGTATCCAAACAGTGATCGCAGAAATCTACCGGCTGCTAATGATAGTCTCTACATTTTGGTATAAATTCTAATGAAATACGTTCGACCAAGCCCCAATTACTGTAGCCTCGAAAATGAATGTCCATAGGCCACAATCAATGGTCGCACATAGGCTTTCAGTACTTGCGTCTCTAAATTGTGTAGCGGTTGTCTTTAATCGTGTTCTGCAAAAACAGAATTGAAGTGTCCAAACATGGCAGCACATCGTTCACTTTTGCAATGAAGGCTCCACATTGGTAAAACATCTTTTATATTCAGAATCTTTGTCGGTGCGTACGAGCAGAAGATACGCCATTTACTCCCCGCCACCGCAAAACCACCAAATACGGACTAGGCACCCCTTTGTTTTGGACGCACACATTCTCAATAGTTGTGCCTAAACGTCGTCTCAACGACGTGCAAACGGCGTGTGAAACAAACGTGGCCATTGCGCCGCCGCGGTGGGTGGACTTCACTTAGGACCGATCGTGTTACCAGGCATGAGTATAAGTATTTTTCTGCCTCCAGATACCAAAGCATTATTGAGATAAGATTCAACTAGGGCGGTTGAAAATGTAAAGCAGTGGGCAAAACTTGATACCCTGGCTCTCTTGGCCTACGTAATGCAGTATACAACTAAATCAGTACCTTTGTCTGTGAACGTATAGCTACTCTAGCCCTAGAGGGACTTCACTAAGATGTTATGGAGTTTGGGAACAGGGGGACTCAGGTGCTCTCCGAGTTTCTGTTTTGCATAGTCATGATGGGTCGTGCCAAATACTAAAAGGAATCGGTGGCCTCAAACACTCATTTTATGAGGACCATGCCACTCTTTGTGTCAGCGGAGGCAGCGACGAGCCGATTCGAGACACTTTACAAAAATGCACTGAGGCTCTCGAGTGGTGCGTAGGCCCCCGTAACCGCAGCTCCTCCTCGCAAAAATCCGGAATCCTGCTCTACGGGCCCACTTGCAGGGATAGACGTCGAGACCCGAAGTCCCCGGCTGCGAAAATCTTCGCAAATAGAACTCAACCCATCCTCACAGTGCCCAATATACGGGTTCTCGGTCTCCGAATAATGGCCAGTAGACGTACCTCTGAGACTGCCATCGTACTACAAAAAATCGCGCATCAGACAACTCGAGTGGTATTTCACATGCGTAATCGGCACCGCGGGATGAAGGAGCATCGTCTCATGCGATTACTCGACGCGTTAGTGCTCAGTAGGATAGTGCACATCACCTCTTTCTTACACCTCAAAAAGGACGAAGAAGCCAAAATTGACACCCTCTGTTGACAGGCCTACAAAAGTAGGCCCTATGCATACCGATCACTGCTCCGACCGAATGGTTCAAGGCACTCGGGCTTTATAATACCCTCTGCGAACTAATAGAGGCAAAATAGCTATCTCAGCGAGAGCGGTTTGGCTACAGCCAGACGGGTAGGCATCTTATCGGCTCCCCACGGATCAACCACCCGCGAACCAGCGCACACAAGGTACTCTTGTGTCCCGATTTGCGCGAACGCATTCACATCACACCGACCTCTAAAAACAAGCACCAGTCTCACAATCTGGAACGTAGACAGGCAAGCGCGAAAGTTATGGACAAACGATACGGAAATTCCGAGTACGTGGTTGAGGTGGAAGCGGCCGATTACCTGGATCGCGATGCCATGCACATGGCAATAATCAGTCGACTGGGCCATTCCATCAGCTCCGGGTCGGTTCGCACGAGCTATCCGTAGGTATGCGAAGGGGCGGCCACTGCCTTGGAAATGACGGCCTCCGAAAAGGCCAAAGAATTCATGAGCGACTCGAAGTCTGCTATTACAACTTAGATAAACGGGCGCATCTCCCAAAAGGCGTCTGCAATTCTCGGGACTGCACTCCCCAGTACAGAGCGTTTTGGCAAAATATACAGTGGAATCTCGTTGATACGATCCGGCATAATACGTTTTCGGCTTAGTACATTTTACATTTTATTCTCAGTCAACGTCCCTTAGAAGTAATGCATCTTTGAGTGCTTAATACGATCACATTTTCCGTCCAATGATGATGATACGTCAGGCGATACACTGCACCATCGTACGAAACGTGTCACAATAGCACCAGAAGACGTCCTGTTTACATGCTTTGACAAAAGTTAGAGCGGCAGGAGTCAATGTCGAATGGTCAGTTCTACGCAAAAAAAGTTGAGATATCCGCGCTCTTCTTGAATACTGAAGACTTCCAAGCGTTCGGCGCCTGGATTAAGCGATTTAACGCGCCACACGAATTGTCGTACAAAACAGCGCCCGGCGAAGGGAAAAATACCGCTAGCTTCTTTTTTGCGTTGCAGAAGGATGTAGTCCCGGACGTTGAAAAGAAAGAAGTGCCGCACAAATTGGCCAGCAACTTCGACGTTGCTAAATAAAATTGAGTTCCTTACGGAGTATGCATACTTTCCTCTTGTTTTTAACATCTTTGGATAATACTATTTTCGCATAATACGTTTTATTTTCGGGTTCCCGCGAAAAACGTATCAACGAGATTCACTGTATCTAATATGGACACCAGCTCACTTTGGCTCGGCCGGGAATGAATGCGCGGACGACGGCGATCGAGAATTTTCTAACCGAGCTGGTGGCTTTCAGAGCGCTCATTTGCTTCGTTGTTCAGGCAGGGATAGGCTAGTGTCCTACAGGCACATCACTAATCCTTACAGGCTAGAGCGGGGCCGCTCCCTCAGCTCAACATACGCTCAGTAATGGTAATCCCTAGCTTAGCGACTTTGCCAACGAACGAGTACGTCAACTTGGTTGCATACAGTTGGTACTACGCCGTGCAATATTCTGGCAAGTGCCACCGGCGTAGGGAGAGGCCACACATGCTGTGGATCTGCCCACAGACCCAAAGGCGACGACATTAGGTTGCAACATTATTATTCCAGAGCAAAGGGAGGTCGAATTGCTCAGCTCCGAACCAAAAGATCAAGACTGGGTCATTTAGCAGGCCGAAGACGCTGTCAGAACTCAAGGGCTCTTGTCCGGCGTCTGAGATTCCTGGCTGTCGTGCAATAAGGTTATTTCTCTTTTCCACTCTCTCTCTCATGTGTCCCTCTCACGCAATACTGTGCAAAATATACGCCGCGAGCCTGTACCGGATGTTTTCAGTGCCGAATGAAATGCAAAATTGAAAAAGGCAAACGTAATCAGATTTGTTAGTGTCCTGCCTGGTGCGCTTGCAGAAGCTCATCTAAAACTCACTTTCGCCACTCAACGCCTACCGTGTCAGAACCTTTTCGCAATAGGGGCACTCGCAAAATCAATAAACATGAACGGGGAATTTATGCACGCCAACGAGCCAACTATATGCATCAAAACCTGCTCAAACTTTTGACGTGAGGCCTTCTTACCTTTCCAGTCACGACGATCCAACTTTCAAGCCGGCTATTACTGGCTACAATAACACTGTTATGTTTACCCGCGGGCCGCTGTTACTGGGGCGATGCAGCTTCTTAGCGGGCCTTTTCTACACTCCTGTTCACCAAGTGTCTCACGTGACTGGTTGCCGAACTACTTCTCTTTTATTATTCGGCCGGATATCGTCCAGTCAGGGAGGTGCATTTACGTGCGGGGATCTCATTGCGGAACAAATTCCTCCAGCGGCTTCTCACGGTCCTGCCACTTGAACGGACGTCCCCGTCGGCCCAAGATAGACCGCGGCGGCGGCGGTGAAAAACAATAGGAGACGGAAGTGTTGACGGTGAAAGAACTACGTCTGCAATAACGTCTAGCTTTCCGAAATGTCACAGGTCAGAAATGACTGATTTCATTGATTGTAGGGTTTCAGAAACCGAAGCTATGCTTGGGCTTGATGCGCGCCATAGTGGAAGGCCCGGAATAATTTTGGCCTCCTGGGGGTTTATTGGCACCGAAGGCTTAACGCACGCGTGTTTTCGCTTTTCACCTCCATCAGAAAAACACCCACCGCGGCCTAGACCAAACCCGCGTCTTTGTGTTCAAGCACAATGCCTTAGTCACTGAGCCACCGCGGCGGGTCTGACCAGACATGACTGCTTTGTAAGTTTCATGATCAGCAAAAGCTCTTTGTGTATATATATATATATATATATATATATATAGGGTAGGAGATATAGGATAATATATTAAATATAATGACTATAAATATATTTTATATCACATAATACCTTCTGAAAGGTTCCGTATATACGGAAATATGGGAATACGAGAACTTTCCTGAATGACACGAAGCCGCCACAAACACGGAATATTTTGAGAACCACGTGAACGAAAATAGTGCATTCTTATCCAAAAGTTTGACACCGATTTTATGACTTTTTAAGTTTACTAGACGACCAAATCATTGTCCGTATGAATTCCGTATATACGGAGCATATAAAATACATAGTTATTATTTTGTTATTATTAAGATATAAACACAAAAACTTGTGCCAAAAGTTTTATTGCGCGAACTAATGTGAGTTTTTAATACCAACATCTACTTTCGGATTTTGCTAGGGGGTGGCAATAATAAGTATGAACTCCGTCTTCTTAATATATATTTTATTATATAACTATATATATATTATATATATATATATACATATATATATATAAGCGGCAAGCCCCAGTGCCAGCGGCAGCAGCGTGACGCAGGCCCACGGGCGCGCTCACCCGCCGGAGGGCTCGCGCACCCCTGGCATCCCTAGGTAGAGACCCCACGGCGTTCGGAATAAAACCGGCCTTGCTACGTGGTATGGTCGTCTCTGTTTTAGCGCCTCCGTGGCATGCGCTCTACAATATATATATATATATAGTACCACATTTATTCTACGGTCTCCTGCTTTACTACTACATATTTATGTTAAACGCTGAACAGAATGGCTGAGTTTTACACATAAGGCTGACCAGAGCAAATCGTTCTACAGCTTTGCCCCTTCATTTTTGAAACTAAGGGGATACGAAATGCTCGAAACTGATAAGAAGATTTATTGGCCACTTTTTAGAAATTGACCTTTTAGTTACATAAGCGGTAAAAAAATGCTGGCGCAGCTTGCAATACTGGTGCAAGGCTGTAAAACAGCCGAGCGTGGGGTCGAGCTAGCTTCTCCCTACAATGACAGTGGATCCCAGAAAAGAGGGAGCAGCTGAACCCGGGCAGTGCAAAGCCGTTTGGAACGGCACTGTGAAGCGCAGACCGTTAATGTATGTGCGGAGTTTTATTGCGTAACAATCGTCGTCGTGTTCCGACGGCACAGCCGCGTAGCGCAAATCCTCGTTGTAGCGCGTCCTCGTGTCGGTGGACCTCCATGTCTTTGTCAGCTGCTCCGGTCGCCGTCTCCACGTTTAGATCGCGAAGGGATGGCTTGACAGATTCGTCGTCATCTTCTTCGCCGCAGCGGACGCGCGTCGCTGAGGTCGCTACACGACGACCAAGGAGCTTCTCATGTGCCGTAAGCCCACGCGTAAGCCTGGACGTCGCCGGGTGGTCGCCGGGAGGCGCGAGGTCATGTGCGGTCGGTATTCTTTTTTTGCTAAAGCCAATGCCCGAAGGTCCTGTCCGGCCCCTCCCGTCGGGGACACCGATCGAATACAGTGAAGCAGGCGCTCAAGTGTGCTTGGGGTTTTTGTCTACGCCGGACGGATTTGTGTCGGCCTAAACAGCCCTGCCGTTAAACTAGCAGTATCCGGTATATTCATATCATTTCCAGCATGAAAGAATTAACTTCACAAACTATAAGGGCGCAACGCCACGAAAAAAAATGTTTTCAAACTTGGCACTACAATCGCAGTCACAGTAGGCAGGTTAAGCCATGTTAACGTTAGAATTGATGGCCGCTTCAATTTTTAGATATTGGCACGGTGTGTTGCTTCTGCTTAAATCTTTCCTTCATTGACGTATGATCTTAGTCAACTGTGAATCCTTATCACGTCTACCCGGCGTCCATTTCACTCATATTGCGGGTTTTGAAGGGGCTAGGCGTCAACCAATGTGTTCCGGTATCAGAGCTTCCAGCTTTTTAGCATGCAAGCAATATTAACTGTAAAAGCAACACTTCTCCCCATGAGTACGCCATATATAAAGTGGTTCCAGCCCCCACTGGGGGCTCTTTACGCCATTGATAATGTTTCGGGGCCCGCGCTGAAGGATGTACCTTTTTGGGACCTTCGAGTGATTCACTGCGGCAAAACTTCTGCGCTTAGCTATGTAAGACAGCCCTCAAGTGCTACTCTTCACTCAATTTTTGTCCGAGTATTTATTTAAGACATCACCATTTTGTAACCATTATTACGCGGTAAATCGCAGCTTTGGGGAATAAATATGGGGAATAAATACGCCCCTGCATTCTTGATACACAAGTGGCAAAAAGATTTTTTAAAAATAACAGCAGCTTTTAATTCCTAATTCTCATGCAGCATATGCATTGAAAAAAGTGTGCAGCAACTATACTGGGCTGAAGAAAAACTTGTAAGAGACACTAAAGCTTAGTAACGTAATCTCATCACCTCAAGTTTAAAGCCTTCTCGCACTTGACTCCTGCCTTCCACCCAGAGTCGTCTCCGTGAATGAAATCTTGATTTTATTGTTTTTATACCACGTCTGGTACAATTTTGAGAGAATATGACTTCTCTAGTTATGCCGCAATAAAAAACCCAGTATGTACGCGTACTGAAAATCTGTGGCTAATTTTACTAAGCACAGAAACTGGCCAACTTTTCTCGAACGTTAGCGACAAAAGTTACGCAAGTCTAAAAATGACTACTACTTTATTCAGATGTTTCTGATGTATATTTTTCGGGAGTGACAGCTGAGAAACCTTCGCTGAAAAGACATAATTCATTGCTGTTGATACATAATGAGCAAACTTGGGTATTTCAAAGATCCGCCGCAGTTTAGTGAAACTATAGGTGTAGTAGTGGTGACGTGACGTCACTCCGGCCTGCTTCACGTTTCCGGCAGCTGATGACCTTTCAAAGTGTTAAGTCCCATGATGTGTTTTCAAATAATTATTTCAGTATTGATATTCATGCTCTAATTCTTTTCAAAAACACTACCATTCCTTTAAGCGCGAAAGCGTGCAACTGCAAACTTTCTTGGCGTAAGTTGTAGAGGTCTTCTACACTACATGCAACAATGAGCGACTCTTGGAATCGAAATAAATTAAAAAAAAACTGGTGGGAAAACCGGTGGGTCAGCCATGCTGCTATCATATAAATACTACAATTTCGGCTATTCACAGGAGCTTGGTCGTTTGAATAGCTCAATCTTGTCTTTTGAGCTTGTCTTTCAGTAATATTGTGCTTCAACACCGCCGCCGCGCTTTGCATATTTTGGGCCGACGGGGATCCGGACTTTTCCGCGTAGTACGTTTCGGTAGAGGACGTTTCGGCACAGAATGTTTCGGTGAAGATCCTTTCAGTGTAGCGACAACCTGGTGCAAGGCCATGTAGGTGCAAGGATGTCGTAACCCATTCTTACAGGTCTTCGTTTCTAACATTAAATACAAACTCCTATCGTCATCGCATGCACCATTTTTCACGCCATCTAACCCACCTTATACCCGGCCACCTGTAATTTCTGTTCTTTACGCGGCACCCTATACCTTCAAGTATGGGAGTGAGGATAAACTCCAGGCCTACCCCGAACGTTTACCCCTCTTACGAGCAGTGGGTGGCCAGCCTGAAAAGTGAGGACCCTGGGACCCAGCGCATACTGGTGAAGAGGGCCTGGACTGCCAGGCAAGGCCAAGGCATCCCGGACAAGGGACGCCTCCCACCGGGTGGGTGCCGTAACAGCAGCACCACCGCTCATGAAATAAGCATTTATTACTCCTCCTGCTCTCTCCATGAGACATAATGGTTTTAATCTTTGGAAGATACCTGTCGGATGCCCTGCGCGCAAAAGAAACATGAGCACAGCTGTTGCGTGGGTGAATAAAACCATGGTTCGGGAATAGCCGTGAAGCCGTTTCGCTGTTTATTTTATTCTGTTGATCTGGATTTGGTATTTGAAATGTGAAATGTTGCAAGTGAAATGTTGCAATGTTGAAATGTTGCAAGTACAACATCACACGCAAGGAAACATTGCCTCGCTGATCATCTAAATAAAAAAGGTAGACGCTGCCTTTCAACAGGAAACCAAGTTTGCCTCTCGACAGGACGCTCACATTTTCGTACAATATTTTGGCGACCAGTTTCGATATTTTTACGCGGTCACACGTATTCGATCAGGCGGAAATCCCATTCTAACCCGAAATACGTGTTGTACTTGTATTCCGGTCGTGACGACGGAACTGGTGTGTACTAACTCCGGAATATCAACGGGGAGCTACTACATCGGTCTACCAGTCACAATTGCCGGCTCGTAGAATTTTTTATATTGACGTGCCGAGTCCCAGGTAATTTAGCGCGTGTAAGAACCTGCAAAACGTTCCCAGCAGAAGTGAAAAACACGAAGAGCAGACTGGATTATTTAGCGTAACCGCGTCTTCTGTATTTTAAATACACCAATAAAACTCCGTTTTTCTACCCGCTCTGCCTTTCCTCTCAACAGCATACGTTCCCTTTGGCGCACGTTTTAGCAAAAATAAGAATAATGAGTTGTTCTTACTCGTCAATGTTTTTGTCATGCATTTCAGACGCACCCATGTAACGGTGTAAACATTTGCCGGAAAGATTATTCGCTCCGCATAAGAGGCGTCCAATGAGGGCCAGGCAGGCAATGAAGTAACTCCATAAGAGTGGCCACGGGGCTTTTACGAGCAACTGCTCTAACATTCGAGTTCTTCAGAGAGAAATGTCGGTTATTTGGGCAGGCGGATCTTTGTATTTTGGCCCCCAAACAATGCACGAGTTCACCTGGCGTGGGTTGCAAAAAGCAATAAGTCAGCAGACGCAAGTGGGGAAGTGTAAAACTCCAACACGGCGGCCGTTGTTCTGGAGATACGGAACCTTAGGCTTAGGCAAATCTTTAAAACACAGGCCAACATAAAGAGCTTACTTTTCTCCCTACTTTTTATTTATTTCTTTTTTTACACGTCTTCAACAAAACAGTGCGAGGCGTTCCGGTGTACAGCAAGCAGAGCTATTGAAACAAATTCAAAACCCCTTTTTTAAGAAAGGAATTGGTAAAACGCAATGTTTCGGTCAGGTGGAATTAAGCAGTTGGACGGGCGTGGGCTATAGAGCGTGATGTACGCAGATTCGTGGCGAGCATGGGAAACGTTCCTTTTTGTTAAAGTGCTTGATGTGCCTTCGCCTATCATTTTTTTCGTGTATTTTACCAGGCGTGTAATCCTGGCTTTCCCGCAGTGCGTTTTCTCGCAACATCAGACGCCATAAATGCATCGCGGTCTATGTAGGACATGCAAAGTTTGTGTCTTATCGCACATATTCAGCCATAGATAACATCGTTTTTTGCTCCGGGATGTCTGGTATGGCGGTAGCCTTCCGTGGAGCAGAGAAGCAATCATAGCGCACATATTCTGCTAGCGCAGTAGTCTTGCATGCAAGACGACGGCGCAGCATTGTATTGTGAGAATTACACAGGAGACAGTGAGGGGTGGGAAATCACGCAGTAAAGACAGAATCCGAAGCAGGTGCCTCGACGGGAAATTCATCCGAAACGAGAGAAGCTCGAAGGTAAAGTCTCTGGTAGCCATAGCACCTGTCTTGTTCCTATGGGCAAATATTCCAAGCATGGCTGCTTCTGTGGCTTCATGTGTCACAGTCCCCATTAAAGCTACAATACTTCATAAGCGCGGTATATTTGCGGCTGGATCACTGTTTCAGGTAGCCAGGACCTAGTGAGTGCTCATTTACCCTTAGGCGTGATGTGTTGTCAAGGGCACCAACTTAAGATAATGACTAGTGTGTCACGGCTCGCAAGTAAAGGATTGCTTATTTTGGGAGATGTACAATGTAGGGTGACTACAGTAGTTCTGGATAGTGAACATCGACTATTCCCGAATAAGTTTAATCGGTGTTGTGGAGAAGTGGTTGCATTATTTGAAACACAGTAAATAAATTCGCACAACCGTTACTACTCGCCTCTAAATTCTGGTATCGGTTTTATACCGAGTAGAAAGCTCATAGTTACAGCGAATTATTTTCCCCCTCTTTCCTGACCTAGTTTAAAATGGCCACCTTCTTTGAGAACCGCCCGACCTTGTTCATCTTCCAAAGTTAGCATGGTCTGTACTGCGGGAAGTGACAAACAAGACATTATATTAAGGTGGTACGCCTGAATACTTTAAACGCGCACTTTTTGAACACGATAATGCCTTCAGTACGCGTCGCAAAGCAAACATCCATTGTACTGGAAAATTTTTCTGTGACAATCTGGTAAGATGAAAACGTGGTTTTTGTACCGCGACCCTACCATTTGTTTTCAAATTGAAGCGTGCCTGTGTGTTGCTGTTCTTTATCCCGGTTTTGTTTATCAGAACTCGTACGTTTTGTCGCAATACCATAGACGCACCACCGGTAAAGGGGTTTTATAGGCATCTGGAACCAGCAATTCTTTTACGGAACGCAGGGTTGTACGCCCTCGGAATGCATTGAGCAGTGTGTGAACAGAAACCTTTCGTGCGACCTCTTTTTCCCGCTTTGCAATTGTGCACCCTTGTGGGAACAAAAGAAATGAATAGCACAGTAATACTAAAAGCAAAAACTCGCACCTACTGGCAGGCGCCTTACGTTTTTGCGTGTATATACCCCTTCGAGACTGGGCATGCGCTGTCAGCCCGCAGGGAGTAACGTTGTTTGGCGAGTTGCTTGAAGGAAATAGTTCGCTCGCTAAAAAACATGAAGAGCCTTGAGGCTGCGAAAAGAAAGGGAAAACAATGGCATCTTGAAAATTATTGCGAGTGGTTAACGATGCAGCAACTCTGTTCACATTAAATATACCGCTTGGAGGCCGAACCACAGTCACCGGGCATAATGGCAACGACTGGTAATGCTGGCTCATCAAACGGAGAAATTAAGTCCGAAAGCTACGGCAATTGTGTTGGGAACGATGACGAGCCCACAATTGCATTATTCAAGTTATTAAGCATGTCGACCGTTTGATTTCGCAGAGGAGAGCGTCTAACACTAGTTTTAAATTTACTGGAGCGTCTCACCACCGTGAATGCATTATCCTGAATTGACAAATAACATAGGTTTTGACCAAGGGGTCTTTGTTCTGTGTTCTTGTTGGTACACATATTGATACACCGCAATCAGAGGTGTATTGGCGAAAAGTACTTCGTACCATGGAAGCAGTGCAGTCTTACTATCCTACGTAAGTAGAAAAAGGCTGCTTTCTCGTGCTATATTATGAAGTCGCTAGACGACGCAAAAGCTTAAGGTGCAGTTCTGCATTATGAAGGCTAGCGGAGACGGCCACATACGCAAGAAGAGTCGATAATGTCTTTCGAAGGTATTTTGTAGATCTATATTTGAATTATTGCCAGTTTTGCATAATACCGTACATATGGACGCTTGTAAATATGGTTGCTTCGCCTGTGCAGTGCAATGCGCGCAATGATTCAGTGTCAACGTATGCCGAGGAAACTGTTGTGGAAGTAAATACTGTCGCAATAGGATATAAAGAGCTGACCTATTTTATGCCGTAATAGTTGAAATGTGTACAATATACAATGATGTGCAAATTCTCTGTTAAATCCTGGGTAGCTAAGTCACCGCGGGTGCACTCTGCTGCAGGAGCACCGGTCGGGAACGCTGGTATCGTGAAGCAGTGAAACTGCGCTAAGAGCAATGTCTTAAAGTACTCGGAGATGGCATCAGTAACTTAGAATAGTCATGATGCTTTTAATGTGATTTGCACTACTGCAACTGGAACTGATGGGAGCCGTTATCGGCGCATGTTTGGCACAAGACGGCAAAAAAGCTAGGAATAGAAGGCATGACAGTTCATTGTTCGACAGTCTCAACGATCGCCTTGAGCTGGGTCAAAAGGTTAGCCTCAGCGAAAAAGCCTTTTCTTTCAAGCCGAGGGGAAGTGATTCAGGAACTCACCAATCCTGCAGTGTGGAAACATTGTCCCTAAAGAGAAAACTCCTCACACCTATTACTCCGGGGTATCTTGCTATCAGTTTCGGCGCTCTTAGCAATGGTCGGAAGGGCCTGAGTGGCTCAACAAAAAGGTAAGCTACCACGCCGACGCTCGCAGCCTTTTTGAACCGAAGTCTGGCAAGACGAAATGAGAACGCCGGTGCTAAACGTCGTAGTGGAAGTCGAACTATCAGTTCTGTAAGATCAATGCGAAAAGAGTTTTCTCACTCGAGTGCTTCGGACGTCGTCGTGAATCTAACGCTTCCTCTAAAACTGCCCAAACTCTTTGGAGAAAAGAATGGGAAGCCTGTCAGCCGGAGAACTGACGGAAGGAGAGAGGCACTGGCTTAGGATTTCAAAGGTGGAAACATTCAGAAACGAAGTACGAACCCTCAGTTCATCCAAGCCGCTCAATCAAAAATCCCCGCTAAAAGATTTAAACCCCTTCCTAGACAACAAGGGGCTGCTACCGGTTGGAGGTCGGCTGCATAACAGTGAAGAGCAAGAAAGAAAAATGCATCTGATTATTGTATCTGCGAGGCGATCCTACGCTATACTTCGAATTCGTAGGGAAGACCGGCGGTTTCTGCACGCAGGAGTGCGGGATACGCTATTCCACCTCAGTGAGTACTACTCGATCTTCCGAGTACAAGCCGTGAAATCAGCCATAAGACGTTGCTTGCCATGCCAAAAACAAAGTTCTCGCCCCTCTGCTGAAGCTCTCTCTTCGCTAGAAGCTGACAGAGGGACTAATGTGGAAACCTTTGAGGTTATGGGTGTAGACTTCGGGGGTCCCATATTTTACACGGACCAAGGGAGCAAGCGGAAGTCTTATATAGCCCCGCTTACGTGCGCTTAAACCGGGCTGAAGCCCCCATTGAAGAGATGGTCAGTGACCTAAATACTGAGACATTTCCTATGGCGTTTAAGAGATTCGTTGCGACAAGAGGAAGTCCGAACCCTATGTACTCGGTCGACGCTCACATTTAAGTGAGCCTCTGCAGATTTGAACAAAATCTTTCACGCCATCAAGGGAACAGATCCTCAAGCATACCTAAGTAAGCATTCAATAACTTAGAAATTAACACTGGAAAGAGAAGCACGGTGGGAGGGTTTCTGTGAGAGAAGGGTACGTACAATTAAAAGCGTTCTCCGGGGGGTTTTTGAAGGAAGTGCACTCGACTATGACACTATGACAACCGCTCTCGCTCAGGCTGAAGTGGTAGTCAATTTCCGTCAGCTCAGCAACGTGCACTCTAACGCGGAGGAGCTCATGCCTTAACTCTCGCATTTACTCTTCGGACGCAGGTGTATATTTTTCTTCCCCCTCGTATAATGTTGTTACCGCTTCTACAAACTCTACAGTTAGAGGGCAATAGCAGCGACGCAGCACCTTTATGGTTTGGATCTAGAGACGATGGGTATGTGAATATCTGCTGGAACTGCGTTCGGCGCACTTCGCATCGCAGCTCCCACAGGCGAGTGTCGAAGGAGGAGACTGTCCTGCTCGGCGACGAAAAGACGTACTGCAGGAGGATGGCTAGTTGGGCTAGTTGGTTCATTGAAACCATATCAAATACGCACCGCAAAAGGAACGGAACAAAAGAAGAATGAACGACGACACAGCGCCGACGTCGTTTGTTCTTCTTTCTTGCAATTCTTTTTGCGCTGCTTGTTCGATCTGGACAAAAAGAACCCTCACCAGCTGTGAAAACGTCGACAAAGGTCTAGCCGTTTCCCGGATGAGACAGAAAGGTTCTGACCTGAAGAATAATCCTTTCTAGTAAGAAGTAGGTACGGATGCCAGATAACCGCTTTACCCTCTGGAGCTGCAATGAGAAAGAACAGAGGCGGGAGGCAGGTTGATGGTAATTCATTTGTTCTCAGCCGGCGTTGCCTAAGCTTAGGCGCCACTGATGAGGGAGCCCTGAAGAAATGGTACAGCGACGCCCAATCAGGTGACCGAAGACAAGGGTCAAAGCGGTAAGCCTTACATCTTCGGTGGCTTCTGTTGTTCAGGTCCGGCGATCAAATAGTGTAAAGAGCATCCGTCGCTTCCTTGCCACTGACGTGGGAGGCACCGGCGCGCGGCGTGTGTTTGTTTATATGTGCGCGCGTGCAGACGAGCCGCTACCCACTATCGCCCTTTGAGACACCGTGGTTCTCCTCTCTTTATGAGCCCTTCCCCGCTGCCGAGGCCTATACCTGTGTTTAAAAAAATAAGTTTTCAATTAAACCCTATACTGTTCAGATAGTTGCTTTGAGAGCACCTCAGCGCGCTGCTTGGCGGCCGCTTACAGTAACGTGCAGTCGAGCGGCAACTTATTAACATTTAAAATCCAGTTCACCCCTGCAGTTTTATAGACTGTTTTGGACAAAGAAAACGCTACAATCGTTGTCTTAAAGGGACACTGAAGTGAATTTGTGAAGCTCCCGTTTTTGGTTGCACTGCGTAGACTGGCTCAAATTTGCACACTTTCCTTCGTTTATCCGGTTGACAAATCGGTAATTATTTTACAAAGCGCGAAAGAAGAAAAACTACCATGCGGGGTTTGCGGCGGCCGCACCAACTAAAGCTGTGACGTTGGGAGGAGCGGGCACGGTGATTGGACGATGCCCAAGGTGAGCAACCAAACAAGTTTCGGTTTCGGTTTCGGTTCTGTAAAACACAACCGGTGGCGTTGTTGGATGGGCATTCTCAATAACTCAGTAATCATCGTACCGCGCTTCTGCGATGTTGTCAGCTGTAAAAATGCATAAAGATAAGCCTTCCAGGACGGCTTGGAATCGTAGCATTCACTAGCCGAGACCTACGCAGTGCATGAACGCCCTCCGCGTACCCGCAGAAGCCCAAATGTCATGCGCTTTTCCCCCATATTTGGAGCTTGCCTCCCTCATGCCTGCATCGTAAAAAGCGTGTTGGCACCAGGCCAAGGGGGTGTTCATTCTGGCCTGTGCCCACTGCCTGCAAGCAGTCGGTGCTTATGGCAACAGCACGCCAACGAGAAGTCGCTAGCGCGCCAGTGCCAGCCTGCGCGAGTTTTGTGAACTATTTCGTGGAGCCATGAACGTTGCGGCCCAAAAAAAGGTGGACTCAATATTCGCCCTGAGCGCGAACAGAGTCAGCTCCTGGCGGCGGCGGGACGAACCGCTCCTAGTGTGGATGGCGCTCTCGCGTCGTCTGCTTTTTCACGTTGCGTGCGGCGCAAGACGCGTGCTGCACACGACAAAACAACCAATATGTGTGCTCGTTTGGCAGTAAGCAATGACCTAGTTACCTCTGCTTGCGCATTTCCTCTAGAAACGCAATAATCAGCGGCCGTTGAGGGTTAATGCGCTGGTTTAATTCCACGAAACATCTTCGCCGTGGTCACCGCTTGAGTGTGAACATTGCTTCCACACATTGCACTTTTCCTGTTGTTGAGTGCAGTCGTCTGCCGTTTCGGGAACGTCGAAGGGTGCTTTTTGAAGGTGGCGTAGTGATTATTTAAAGGATAAAAGTTTAGTACGCGAAACGGGTAAGAAGCGACAAGACCTGTGCATACGCGTGCAAATTCCACACCCTTGTAAAACTGCGCTGTGTCCTTATAGAAAGAAGAAACAAACAAAAACATTTACACTGCACACGACCCGTGCGCTATCGCCCATACATTACTGGACACGTATTTTACACCAGCAAGCGCCTGTGTGATCGTGTCCTTCCCGTATATTTCTAAAATAAATACCATTTTTGGACAGTCGTTGTTTACACTGAGGAGGAGGAATAAACATTCATTCAACTGCACCGAGTTGGTAATTTTACGTATTATTTAAAATACGTTTCTATGGATGCGCAAGAGTATTTAGGGGGGATTTTTCGGTAAAATTAAGCAGTTGTGAGTTTGCGTCTGTCATGTGGCATTTCGTGTGTCATTTTCATATATATCATTTTCAAATCCAGCATGAATCACGTTGTCCAGAAACGTGCCTCACTCAGCATAAACAAATGCTAATATGGTCACGTCTTAACCTCTTAAGGTGGACCTAAGTTTAAAGAAAAAGGAGAAAACGCGTAATATAATGCACGTTGTTGCCCACATGTGTGAGGGGTGTGTGCCATGACTCGCTGTTTTTTTTTAATTTTTTCCCACAATGCTTGCTTTCAATACATTTTTGAAAAAGGCGAGCCACAATTCCTGGACAATCTCGGACCAAAGGGGGGTTACATAATTTTGAAAATACGTGTTAAAGTGCTGATTTTTCACCGCTACAGAACACAACGCCTAGTGTAGTTTCGATTGTAAGTAATACTGATAACCATAGTTTGACTTTTCGCGTTACATGCGTTCTCTTCTCTCTGCTCTTGCAACGTTTGCAGGACCCCCCCCCCCCCCTCTTCCCGAAAAAAAAAGAAATGCACAAATTTAATTTTTTAACCAATCCTCAAGAATTAAATGCCAAGACAAAGGCGATATTCAGTTTACAAAACAAAGTAGTTACCGGGAATCCGTTGCGCTGATTCGCAACGAGAAATAAAAAGGAAATGTTTTACTACATCTGCAACAGCGCAACTTCATTTATTGCCATCTTTAGGGTTCGTAAGTGACCTTATACTCAAGAATCAAACACATCTCGCTGTTGTATGCACCTGTTAGATTTTAAAAGGAACGCAAATGGTCAGCACAGCAGCCGTAACAGAAAATTTGTGCTCACTGTGAGGTCCCAGAAGCTTGGTTTGCACACTGTAAACCTGCTTGTCACTTTGCGAAAACCTAGCTAAACATGAGATGTTGATTGTACTGCGTGCGTTGACAATTCAATTCGCAAGTTCACTTGCGACGAAAGCCGTAAATAAGTGATCTGAAACCGTTATTCATCAAACCTTCCTTCCGAGTCGCTAAAATTTCATTTAGAAGACCCGTTAGAGCGGTTACATTTATATCTCTGCGCTGATCAAAATTCAGTAATTTTATGTTGCCTTTTGAACACACAAAAAATATCGTAAGCTCTTAGAAAGAATTTCGGGGCAGTTAAGCAGTGTTACCATTTCAGGGCATCCCACAAATGCAAGAATGCGTCATGCTACCAGTGAAAGCGATTGAGATTGCCGTTGTAAACTGACTTTCAGAGATCGAGGCTTCCTGATTTGTTTCTATTTATGCTTTTATTGAAGGCTCAAAGCCATAGTCTGGAAAGATCGAGCTTGCTACGAGCCACAGCGTACAAAGTTCATTGTCACAATTACGGCCATTCTGAGATTCCCGATGAGCCGTCGCTTTTTTTGGCGTAGTAATAAAAACTGACTGCCGCTTCCATGCTATACATTGAACGTTGAGGAACCGAACTACAGCATACCACTCTTGTTTGCACCTTTCGTGCGCACATACGGCGAGAAAAAAGCACGAAGCGCGCACACAGTGTGCATTCTTACGGGCCGCTCAGCGGAGCATCCACACTAGTAGCGCGACGCTGTCGCCACCTACATGTCGAGCTCGCGGCGAATAGAAAACATCGGCGGAAAACGAAAAAGTTAACTTACAAAAAAAAAGCACGTACCCGCAGAGATTCGAACTCGTGACTTGCAAAATACTTGCGGTGACATACCTAGCGCCCCAGACCACTCGGCCACGAGGCGGGCTCCGGTGGCCTTGGTAATATACGGTATATATTGTACAACCAGTTTACAGTTTTATTTAGTTTTGGCATTTCGAGCAGCTTAGGTGACTATTTGTTGTATTGCGCTCCTGCAGTAAGCGTCGCCCGAGTTTCCACAATAGCTCACGTCTAGCAATTGCATTTCGTAGACGGAAAAGCGTTCGCAGATGCGTAGTCGTGCTGCTGACCGCTGTGCTTGTTCGCCCAGCCCAAAAAAATGCTTCCCGCACCCTAGTTTTACGCTGTACGGTAAAAATATCAGTTGATTTTATTTCCTTAGTACCTATTGACTTCGCTGACTCTTCTCCCGCCTTCAAGAGGCCTTATATTTTCCTACTGGCGTACCAGTCAGCGAAGCGTCGCCTGTGCGTTTGTGCAGCGCTTGTGTGAAGCGACCTTGACATGGAGCTAGATACAGTGTACAGACTAACCAAGTAAAGAAAGGCAGATTCTTCCATTCACAAACGTGTCCTGGCTTCGTTTCAACTGAGCGAACGAATTGCGACGACCCGTCGGCGGCCGGCGGACGAAACGCTGGGCCGACTGACTCTGTCTGAAGGCCGGGGAGCCGTGCAGTAGCGCAGCCAATTGCGAGCTCGGCTCCTCGCGACGTCACACGAAAACGCCGCAGAAAATGGGCGAGCGTAAAGAGAGGAGGACAGCATTTTCGAATTAATTTTCTACTAAATAAAATAGCGTAAGCGCGCACAGGGTGGTCGAAACATGGCCTGGGGACTCCGGACTACAATTTGCGCAAGTAATCCCGCAATGTTTACATATCACTTCAGTGTCCCTTTAAGGTGGCAGGTAAAATCATTGACAGCCTCATTTTCTGCAGATAGCAGGTCCCGCGTGATGAAACTTCAGCGTGAAGCAAGTAGCTTGTGGAAAACTTTGCATTCTGTTTATTCTCTTGAGTCCCAAACGAGCATAGATTACCAGCAAGTTAGTGTCTTATAAGTAATCATCATTGGCATTATGTTTGCTTGAGGATGTTTGTTCGACGAAGTGCTCACTATTTCTCGCGAGCACATTTGCTGGAGTTTTTAGGAGTGTGTGCCGTATCGTCATCTATTTGACGTCACCGATTTATATGCTTGGAATACAGACATCTGCTCTTCTGGGGCACAATTTTTAAATAAAACACCGTTTGTTCCATGGGACTGTAACTCACTTTTACAAGTTTTTATGACGTTACTAGCTTTTCTAGAAATGATGCATGCTTCAGCATCTTTCAGTAGGCCTTCTGTCATGGCGACTTTTGCCAGCTGTCTAATTAGGAGCGTTCTGGATTAGCGGAAATCATATCATTCTACTGCTTTTATTTGATATTTGCAGGGTGTATGGTTCGCCGAAAATACGACAGTCAAGGCGTTTAGTCAGCGGCTGTTTCACGACGGGGGATTCACGGGAGAGTGAGAAATAACGATGCGAATTCCAGGTATTGGGTGAGAAGAACGACTGTTGTTGATTTATTGCGCTGCAATATTTTCACAGATTCATACTATTCGTTGTCGTAATAGAACGTGATTCCCAAAAGAAAAGTATAAAACTGTTTTGGAAAACACTCTGCTATCACTATTGAAATCCCGCGCCACTTCTAATCAGTGGCAGGATGCAGCCGCAGTATTTATGTGCCCTGAGACCACCTGAAATTAAGGAACAAAAAGGATAAGGGTTATGTACGCTCATTTTTTAGCATCAAATCGAATCGCAGGAACAAGACAACATGAATTATTTATTGTGTCAAATATCCGCAAATATGGTATCCTCACTGCTAAGAATGCTTGCGAACTTCAACTAAGAGCCCAATGGGAGTTGCTCAAGGAACACAAATTATACGTTAACACAGTGCCACAAATCGGACAACCGGTAAATATAATGATGCATTTATGGCGCCATGCCCTGTATTCGAGCACAGCCTACTGGCTTGATCGGACCATATTATTGGTATCGTGCTCAATTGCTAACCTTTTGTCCAATAAACTCCCGTACTGATTAGAATCCTGGTATGAAACCAGCAGGCGGCTGTATACAGGTACGTTATTTGGAACTCAACCTGCATTCTTCGCGCCCCATTGGGCATGCCGGCATACACTAATGCCACGACAACGTCAAGTGATGAGATACAATACCTTTGAGTGGAAGGTTACAAAAACCTTTGAAAGGTTAGAAAAACCGTTTCACACCTCCTTACATAAGACTACCAGAAATCGTAATGCCTTCTGGCAAAGCCGACAACCCCGAAAGCGTGGAAATTATTTTCGCATTGCATTTCGCTGTTTCTGGTTATTGCAGCTTGCGGTTCCCTCTGTTCGAAACATTGCTCGATACAGAATGTGATGTTTAACACCGAATATACAGGCTCCGCACACGACCGGCTTCGCAAGGAATGGAATGACGCCGGTAACGTTTCTTCTGTAGCGGTATAAAAATAGCATTCTAAATGACGCCTTGGGCAAGTTTAGGCACGTTTACGGCTCGTATTATGATATAAAGTTACGCACAGACTAAGTATTGTGCGGAAAACCATCAAAAGTCAACCGAGCGCAAAGAAACAGTAGAGCGAGCGAGCCTGAGTGAAAGAGAAGACAAATTCGAGAATCCCTAAGCTGACGTCCCTGAGACGAGCTTCGCAGCGCCGCCCGTGGTCGCGCTCACCGCCATTAGGTCCTTTTCCCGACGCCCCTAGTTAGCTTACGGTCTATACTGCCGGAACCGCTACCCATACATTAATACCCTCTTTATGGAGGCGGACTTTACCGCGGCTCTTGGCAACCTAAGAAGATGTACGTCGCCACGCCACGGCGCTATGAACAAGACCCTTAGGAACGTGGAATCTGGCGCCATTGAATGCTTACCACAATATATAAAAAGGGTAATGGGAAAAAGTTAAGGCACCTGCGCACTGGAAATATTCCGACATTACTGTAATCCCTTAGGGGGTCAAACTCATAGCTTTTTGAAAACCTTCATCCTATCGCAACGACACGATGCGTAGGCAAGCTACATGAATACATGGTGCGCAATAGGCTTGGTAATTACATCGAATACCAAGATCACGGTCCCCACAACAGTACAGCTTCCGTTCGCACCAGTACACTCAGATATACGCCTGGAAATGAGATATCCTTGCAGGGACGTAGACAGAAATATATTTCAGAGGTATTAAACGCTACGCAGAAAATAAAAATAAAAGGAATGACACTGCGGCGGATGCCAGAACAATAAATATGTACTTTTGTCTTCAGGCATAGGTTTCGGGAGGTGTTCCGACACAGAAATAACGCCTCCCGCCTCTCGTTTGTCTACACCCCGGTATCCTAGACAATCTCAGCAATAAACACAAACACGCTATTTTGGCCTTCAACATAAAAAGGTCCTTTGGTATAGGTACACCGTGCTGTTTAAAAGGCCTACAATCAACCCATAATGGTCTCCAGGACAAACCGCACAGCGACAATTAGCGTCAAAAATCTTAGAAACGACAAACTCCCGACACCATCCAGTGGAACCCGCAGGGTTCTGTGAATCTCCGTTGCTTTTTAGTCCGGGCATGAGAGACCTCCCAGCGCACTTCAACTATATCCCAGGCATCAACCAGCGTATTCACGCAGGTCACATCGCAATATGGATCCTCCCGGCCTTTGCCGACACGCAGTCAGATGCCCTGCAAGAAGCAACCGAAAACACAGGACGGACCTTTCGCGAATTTGGCCTGCATTGCACCTCAGAAAAATCGGAGTCGCTAACAAAACAAACAAGAGGCCGACCATCGGCGCTAACTCCCGACATAGAACTTCAACCTAATCCCAAAGGTCAAAACTCTCTGTCTACTAGATCAGCGCCGTGTTTGTGCCCTCTTCTTTCTGTCTGTGTCGGTAGCGCTGTTAATATGAATGGGTCTACTAGATATCACGGTACAGGAACAGAGCGCCGCATGGACTGCAAACCACCATTCATAAGGTTTTAAATCTCATCTGTCAAATAATCTGCCATCATTCTTGCAGCCAAGCGAGATAAAAGACATTTAACCTCTTTTATCAGTCTCCCAAGTTACCTGCCAAGACTTCCAAACTGGGGCGCAAGGACTACCGGGCGATCTATGGTTTGGACACCTGCTCATTCAGTCCTCTAAGGGAATTCGGCAGCTCATGGCGCAGCCCAAGTTCGTACGCACGGCGTGTCTCCTGGCAATGCAGCCAATACTTCCATGACCCCTAAAAGGCAATCTTAAGCCAAGAAGATACTGTGACTGCCGGTTTAATACCGCTTCGATTGGGGGAGCTTCCCGCCTCCACGTGTCAAGACGCCTCGCAAAGAGATGGTTATCGACCGACAGCTCGCGGTCAACACATTGTTACAACGTACATTACTTCGCAACGTACACCGGACTATATACATAAAATAAATTATGCCGAGGGCCAAGAACTCTCGACCACATAATGTTGTAGGGTCGACCCATACCAACCATTGCCTCAAATCTCAATCTCTCAGTCGGGTGGCCACCCAGCGATACTGATGATGATGATGATTCTATTGGTTTCCCCTTTGAAGCGGGGTGATGACACGTCATCTTACCAAAAGACAATATAACCATGTTTTACACTCTTGGTTTAATACTAGCGCTGCTTAGGGCAGGCAGGCACTAAAGCTTTCTGTTACAGGTGGTAACTGTCCTAGGCTTCCTTTGTCCACCAGCATTCTAATCTTCTTTTCGTCCCCTCGACAGCCTGAAGTTAACTTCCTCTCTGATACCCTTAAATCCTAGGTCTTCTGAAAGCCCAATATTCCCTTCATGTAGATTTGCATGGATACCCTCACATAGTGTGCCGCAGCACTACCCCATCATTTTGTGAATACTGCCATTACAGAATCCAGGCTTCCCCGTCTGGCGAGGCTTCCACTTGGTGGTCAAGATTTTTTACTTCTCCAATAAACGTTTATTTCGCTCCTCCTTTACTTATTTTACATGTTCGATGCAAATTCACTTTGTGACTGAATGACTTTAAAGGATGAGTAAACAGGATTTTATTCCCCAGATGGTATGCAAATACGAACTTTGAAGCAAGACTCGTCAATCAGATAGGGCGTCGGCGGCACTTCTAGATGGACAGTCTCACAGGCTACTGAGCCGTAGGTCAGTCTCTAAAACAAAACCGGTGGTACAATGTACTGCCAGCTGAACAATGAGCCCGCGTTACAAATAAATGTAGATATTTATTACTGCAAGCAATTTTGTTCAGAGGAACAGTGCGGAATTCAGCATTGGTTGCGTCAGCCAAAGCTGAAACTTGTCGTGGCTTGCGTTTCAATGTGTCTCGGGTTGACATTTTCTAAGCCGAGAGTGCTTGCACTGCTACTGATTCTTCTTCTTGGGGGCTTCTTCCTCACTGTCTCCCCGACCTCTTCTTTTTTTCTGTACGTACCTAGAGAAAAATGCAGGAAAAGCAGTTGTTGTCGTCCCGAAATGGTGGGTATACTACCGGCACTGATTGATTGGACTCCCCATAATGAGCGCACGATTGTTTATTTATTAAGGCATTACTTGAAAGCACCGGTCATTAGACGAGAAACGGTTCAGACTGAAAGGGCTGCAATCGCAATTTAGTAAAATGGCTTCCGTCATTTTCCCTATGTGTGGATCTTGTAAAGTACGCTCACAAAGCGAAAAAAAAATGTGTGCGACAAAGGAAAGGGCGTCCTTATGCACTGCGGCTTCTGTATGTTCCAATGGAGAACACATCACCAGCGCAAAACAGAAGCAGACATGACGATCGCTACAGTTCAGCTGCAACCTGTCGATCGTACTGTGGGATTCGTTCTTGGTCCGTGGCTTTTTAAGGTGGTGATATGTTCTCAAGTCAACATCACCTAGCCCAACTGTAAACCTGTTAACTCTTCCAATGGAGGTGCGGGAGGCGCACTCACCAGATAGACCGAGTACAGCCGTACGGAGGGGAAGTTAGCTTAGGCATGCCTGGATTCCTCCTTTACCGGGTTTTGTTTTTTGAAAAACAGCAGAAAGCTAAATTATTGGTTGTTGCGAGACTAAAATTCACAAATATTTGTCGGCGTAAGCTCAGCCTTGGTTATTAGGTGCGGGACGGGGAGGTCTGTGGAAACATTTAACAACCTGAAGACCTTTAACGTGCCACCATTGTTTTACCCACCAACGTTTCTGTTTTCGCCTCCATCAGAAAAACAGCCGGCGGGGCCGTGATGGAATCTGAGTCTGGGTGCGCAGCATCCCGAAGCCATAGCCAGTGCCATTTCTTTTACTCTAACCCTTTCTATCCATGCTGCTATTTCTGCTTTGAAACGCTATTAGTTCAATTTAGAGCAAAATGTTGAAATACCCCGCAACTACAGTGTCGTGCGTGTCCTCATGTTGGTGCCTGCTGTGTACGCAATTGGCTGATAACACAAACTTTCGGGAGACCGCTGGTAGTACACTGCTCCTCAGGAAGCACCGTTTACCCGAGCGCAGTTGCCTGAGTGCAAAGGAACAGTTCCCGATCCTAGTTCAGGTCTTTGAAAGTGGACCCACCGTCGTCAAAGTGGTAGAAACGGCTGTAGGGACAAAATGACGGAGCGTGCACTAGTGGAGTAAGCCTCGAGATACAGCGGAGCTGGGTGTTGACTTTGCTTCTCCCAGTTCTGATCAGTTCTGCTAGGTTTTGCGACGTTCTTGCTAGGCTAGGGTAAATGGTGAGGGGGGAGGCCAATTTTGGCCGCATTTTACGAGACCGTTGCTGTTGCTTCCCCACACTGACAGCGGATGGGAGGGGCAAAGAAGCTAAGTGGACCCCCCTCTCCGGTGTTTGTTCCCACCCGTGCAGTACTATACTCGGTGACAACTTAAGAGCGGCAAGGTGATGATAATGATTGATGATTTCTATTGGTTTCCCCTTCGTAGCGGGGTTATTACATGTCATGTTAACAAAACGGACTAATATACGTATGTTTTATACTCTTGGTCTAATACTAGCGCTGCTTAGGGCAGGCACAAAAAGATTATTAGACAGAAAATTACTTTGTTTCTGTTACAGGTGATAACTGTCCTAGGCAATATTCCTCCCTCTGCTTTTCGTCCGCCAGCAATCTAATCTTCTTTTTTGTCGCCTCGACAGCCTTGAAGTTATCTTCCTCTGTGCTACCCTTAAATCCTAGGGCGTCTGGAAGCCGAATATTTCCCTCATGTTAATTTGGATGGACACCCTCACATTCTAACACTATGTGCTGCATAGTTTCTGTTTCTTTTCCGCAGGCGACGCATACCCCATCATTTTGTGAATACTTCCCCGCGAAGCTCTTAGTTCGCAAGCAACCTGCCCTAGCTTCAAAAAACAAAGAACTGCCCAGGGAATTATCGTAGAAATTTTCCTTTCTGATGTTCAATTTCTCAGTGCTGTAAATCTCTAACGACGTTTTAGCTTCTATTTTTTCTCTCTATTTATTCGTTTCAATCTGCCTTGCCGTATTTTTGGTTACCTTCGCTGTTTTGGATTCTCCACTGTTCTTTCCGTATTTCATCGTTAGCCTTCTAGTTTTCCTTAAACACTGAGTGTCAACGCTTTTCAAGTATAGGTACCTAAAAACCTTAGCTGCCCACCTTCGTTGATCCATTGCCCTCAACCTCATCTCAAAACATATTTTACCCTGTGCTTCTCGAACTTCAAACGACGCCCAGCCCATATCTTCCCTGAACTGCTTCGTTAGTTGTTTTTCCATGCGCGTCTAAGGCCAAACGGCCTACCGTTCCCTGGTTCACTTCAAGGGCTGATACAATGTATCGATTTTAAGCAAAGTACAGCATTCGAAAATGTGAGACCCGAACCATTACTCCTTTCCACATTCCTCTCCTACTTCATATTTGTTATACCCCTATATAGCTCTATGCTTCATTATAGCTGCGCTTCGCTTTCCCTTGCCCTTATGTTGCTTCTCGTGAGTTCTTAAGTAGTTATCCCCTTCGTTTGTCCACGCTCAGAAATATTTATATTCCTTCACTCTGGGTAATTCGCCTTGCTGGATAGACACTGCGTCCGTGGTAGCGTCATTGAAAACCATTATTCGCAATTTTTCTGCAATAAATTTAACCAAAGATCGGTGGCTTCCTGGCCGCTAATATGTCGTAGCCGCTGCATATCGGTCTGGTTATCAGCTAAAAGAACAAAGTCGTCTGGGTATAACATTCTCGGAATACGCTGTTGAACCACTTCGCCTTGCAGCAGATGGGTTAGGCTGAACCCTACTTGACTTTCTTCCAGTTTCTTTTCTAACCCTGCCATGTAAAGCATGAACAGTATTGGGCTCAGAGGGCATCCCTTTTTTAGTCCCCGATGGGTGTTGACCTGCTGGGCGCATTTCTGTCCTTCCCATGTATGGTGGACTCTATCATCTTTAGAGATTTCTATAAGGAAGTGTATTAACTCGTCTTCTAATCTCTGGAGTTTCAGCACTCTCCACAGCAGTTCTCTGTTTACGTTGTTAGATGCCCCTAATGTCCAAGAACGTAACCCATAATGGTCGATTCTGCGCCTTTGCAATTTCAATGCACGGCGCTATCACGAACAAATTACCATCCCATCATCTGTCTTGTCTAAATGCATTCTGCAGTTCCCCAAGAATTTCATTTTTCTTCATACATGCTTGAATTTCTGATTTTACCCCCTGCATTACCAATCAATACACCACTGACGCTACTGTGAGTGGTCTGTATGAATTATTACTGGCTTTGTTGCCTCTGCCGTTATATATTAAATTCGTCCTACTTTCTAGCCAGTCGTCTGGTATTTCTTTGGTTCGTATCACCTTATCTATTGCCCTCATAAAGGATTCCTTACTCTTAAGGTCCAAGCAGGTTTATCAGTTGCATTGGTATTCCGTTCGGGCCCACTGCTGTCGGGGGGAAACCTTTTGCTCTGCTTTTTTCCAATGAAGGTTGCTCAAACTTATTTCCCTTTCCGCAGCCTTCTGTGGCGCTGATGTTATAGGTGGAGGTTTCCCTACCACTGTTTCCCTAAACGTCTCACTAATAACCACGATGAATATGCTCTAACCCGTGCTCTCCTTCTGAATGTTTCATCTCCTCATGAATCAAGAATTTTTGATGCATACTGTTTTTGAGCTTAGTAATTTCACATGGTTCCAAAACGTCATGAATGCGCTTTTGTCATTATTCCGTATTTCTGCCATCCATTGTTCGCTTTTATGCTTGATCTTTGCTTGCACCATTTTCTGCACTTATAGTTCTTTTCCCCGGTGGACATCCCATTTTCCCTTCACTACCTTCGGTTCCAGACCAGTTTTTTTGCTGCTGTATGTTCTCTCGACGCCTTTCTTCGCTGTTCAATAGCCTCTTTTATTTTCTTATTCCACCAGCTTCTCGGCTTTTTATTCCTATTCCATCGGTTTCGTTGCTTTGCTTCATTCATCTTACTCTTTATGAACGCAATCATTTGGTCGTAATCCCAATTTTGGCCTGAGTATTTATTGATTTCATCTTCCATTCTATAACCGATGATATTTAACTGCTCGTTGTTCAAATTATTTCCTACAATTGTACCTATTTTTAAATTTGTTGGGTTGCACCTCTAAAGTGCAAGGTAATCCGCCTGTGGTCGCTTCCTAAGCTGTCTGTTCTATTTTCATCTATCATATCCCGAACCCTTTCGCATACTGTCTCGGATACTAAACTATAGTCTATGCTGGATTGTCTGTTCCCGCTTTCCCACGTTATTTGTTCGTCCCACTTCCTTTACATATTCACTATTACACGCAGGTTTTCCTGGCATACATCTATCACTAGAGAACTGTTGTGGTCTGTGTATCCATCCAAACCTTCTATGTGGGCATTCATATCTCCAACTAAGATTATTTCACCCGAATCTTTGAACTAGCCCTACTTCCAGTCCACAGATACACCACTCCTAACCATGTATTTTCCCCATAGGTGCTCTTTACAGCTTTCATGCACTCTCTGCCAGTCGGTCTCTTGTTTAAGGAGCATGCCAACACCTGCCCTCTCTTCATTCCTGTGGTCCTGTTGCAACCTTCCCAGACATAGTTGTCTATGACAGATGGGGCTCCTAGGTCTCAGAGATGAGTATCGGCTAAAACATACACATTTACTCCTTCCGTTCAAGTTGGCTTTGAATTTCTGCACACTTATCCGGCTTTCTGCCTCTCTGCATATTTATGCTAGCTCAGTAAATATTTATTGCCTTGATTTTTCCCTTCTGCTTATGGGGTCTATGTTTGTCTTTTACAAAATAGTTTGCTCCATTGTGTCCACCTGAATCGCTTCTGTCAACGCTCTCAGTTACGTCCGTTGGTTTTCCGTTTACTTCTAGGCCTCGCTGCCTCCCAGCGTTGAGTGTGCATGTGTCCATTAGCTTCCACTTTGTCTCCTAGTTTGCCTTCCTTAGCTTGCGCGGGGCCCCCTAAAAAAGTTACCGCTCTCCCACCTAAGCGCCACCCCACCTTGTTTCCTAGCCTGGGGCTGAAGTGAATCCCGTCCCACTGAAAAGCTTGCCGATTTCCAATGCTGCCCACTACCCTGTTCACGTCTATCACTTGACGCCCGAGTTCCCTGCCTTCCCTCACGGTCTCGCTGTTAGCAGCGAGTACAGTACTGCGGGAAGTTGCCGCTGTGCCTTATCACCGTAGCCGGATGTTACTCCGCGTTGGGGAAGTAGTGCGTTACTTAGAATATTTTGAACATGACACAAGCCCTTTCGTGATTTTTAGGACTTAACATGCTTTTAAACTACTGCAGCGTCGACAAACATGCTAAGTATGAAAAGGCGCACGATATTACGCATTCATAGCAATCTTCTTTCAAAACGCGCGCGCCCGTTGACATCCGGGTCTGTCGCCTAGGCGGAGTTTCATCGTACATGAGCTATTACAGTTCTTAATTTGTTCCCGAGTATAGTGCAATTAGCGCAAATTTTATGTGTTTCAATAGCTTACAAAAGTATATCACTTTTAAAATGTAATAGTAAGGCGTGCGCATAAACATATTCCACTTGTGGTCACATTCGAGCAGGCACGACAACTGACTTCACTGATTTAATTTCATATCTGCGGTGCTGCACTCTTTACATGCGCCACAGTTTTTTCTTGGGCTTTTTTTGCTAAAGCCACCCTACTGAGCTCCAGCTTCAGCATTTCCGGTGTTAATTCTCGCATGATGTAGACCACGGCGAGGCAGTTCAGGAGAACTTACCCCGTTGTCGTCCACAAAAGAGCGGGAGACGTGTGCCCCACCGGTCACATTGAGGGGCAGACCCCTGACAACAGAAGGGGCTTTTTCACCAGCTTCTTTAGCGGCAGTTCCACCGGATTCTTCACTGACAGCTTCCCAGGCTGCTTTAACAGCACCCACACCGACTGCGGTAGCGTAAGCTCCACCGACTGCTTTAGCGGTAACTCCACCGGCCGCTCCTGCCACTGCGGAAGCAATTCAGGAGCGCTTACCTAGTCATTGCCGAGCAAACAACGGATTAAGGTGACCCTACCTGTGAGAGCTCCACGAGCTAATACGGCTGCTACAGCGGCTGCTCCTGGCAAGGCTGGTAACAAGGCTGTGGTGGCTATCATGGCGAGTCCCGTAGCCGTGGCGACTGCAACATCCCTTGCGCCCAAACCGCTTGCGTTTGCTGCGGTCCGAGCATCCTGGTTGCGCAGAAAAATACACTCGAACGACTCGTTGATGACCTGCGAGACAAGGAATTTCGCTGCAACTAAGCGTGGCCCCATCGGCCCATTTAGTCGCGATCACCTGTTATTGTTTGGGCTTTTTGTGCACTACATACCTGAAAATAACCAGGCTCCGTTACGCGGGAGTGCCTCTTGAATGATTGAGAATTAGTGCATAATAGCGAGAAATTTTACGGTTAGTTTCTGGTCTTACCCTTAGGTCTTGCGGTTAGGTTGTGGCGAGAGCTGGCGGCTCGTCATAGGCAGTGTCCCTCGAAAAGTGAACTTGATTGGACTTGATTGAACTTGGTGGAGAGACTGCTGTCATTAGTCTTTTTATTAAGACAAAATCAACATCAGTCGCTTTCTAAGGTTGACCTTCATTGACTGCGGTATCGGCACGCATGATGCGAAAGCACACGTGAATCAAAGAAGGCCCGAAAAAAAACAAAGTTGGCCAGCAGTGCATAGTGATGAATAATGGTTACCAACGTCACAACTGATTTTTTATTGATAGTAAAGATTGGCATGGTATATTGCCGCGAACCATGCATTGGGTTTGTTTATTTGTGTTTTGCTTTTACCGCCCGGCTGCGCCGGTCTGTGTTATCTCTGTGCCAAGGGAAGCGCGTGTTCCATGCCGCATGTGTTATCCGTTCTGATAGCGAGAGCATTCCGATCTAACGTGAACAGCCCGGAATAGTCTTCTTGGATCTACAATGTTCTCGATGCGAATCGACAGTTCGAGAACCACACGCGCCGAAAGATAAAAGCCTGCAGAGCAGACGCCGGGGTATTCGATTCTGCGACGTTCGCCGACGCACGTCACTTTGTTGGCCGCTGCTTCACCGCCTCTGTATTCTTTTGAGTTGTTAGGGGAGCACAAGTTCGCTCCAATAAACTTGTTTATTTTCCAAAACAACTGCGTCGTCCCTGGCTTCGTGGTAATATTAAGATGGAATAGGTTGAATTAAGGTGGACGAAGGTGGATGCTCTAAAATGGGGTAAGGTGGATAAAATAAATTATGAAATAGTGATTGATAGCGATTGACCCTAATGATTACTAACGTGGGATCAAGGGGGTTAAGATCGAACAATGTGGTCAGCTTGGATTCAGGTAAATTAAGATAAGACGTTAGAATTACTTGTCTGCTGGGTCATCGTGTAGACGTGTATAGAAAAGGTACCCGTGCAAATAGCGCGCCAGGCTGCTGCCTACAACACACGTAACAATATTAAAGAGTATAGAAAAAAGTTGTTCCTCCACGTCCTTTTTGGCCCAGTTCGTTTTAAATAACTTCATTGTCTCCTGTAATGAAGAACGTCACGCCTTCGGCTGCTTTCCTCTTCGGAGGTGATTGAGTACAGACTATAACTAGGACTTTATTTTCAGCAGAAGTTGTTACAATCCCTGCTGAAGGGGCAGGAGCTAAAGGCATTGAGTGCCTGACGAGGGCTCCTGACCCTCTGGAGTCCACAACAGAGGAGTTCACAGTAGAGGACATGTTCAAATCAAATATGCGTGCTTAGCAATAAGATCCAGTAATGCAGAGAAAAAAAAGTAAATCAAGAAAAATACAAAAAATCGTACATTTCCTATAATAAGAATCACAAGTTATACAATATACATAAAACGTTTTTCTTCAATACGTGTTGCCAGCAGATACAATACAACACGAAATGTTTCCTTACTGATTGTTCCTCATGTCTATGAAAAAATCACGTCTTCACACAGTACAGTTTAAATTCTTTAAAGTGTGACACGCCTAGTGATTGTCATATCTCACTTTTCTTTTCTATAAACATCACCTTGGTTTCAGTCTTAAATACGGTTGCACTGGTGCTAAAATTTAAATTATCCGCTAGGATGTTCGAGACATGTGGTACTTGATAAGTGGCCGATTGTTTGCCGTAATTAGTCCTAGTTTTAGGTGTACGTCTTATTGGACGCCGTACACAGTAATGACGGTTTTCTGCGTCACCATCTACATATAACTTGTTTTTGTGTACCATCTGCAGAAGTCTAAAGTAATACAGCTGGTCAGCTCTAAGTATTGAGTGTTTTGAAAACAAAGGTGAAGTTGGCAGGTCTTGGAATTTCCCTTGAAAATTTTCGAAACACCGTAACATCTTTCTTTGCAGGACAACAAGCTTATTGTAATTATTTCGTGAGGTTGTTCCCCACACCAAGATTCCGTACGTTAGTTTTGAATAGAATAGAGAATAAACATGTTTCTTTTTAGCCATAATGCTACTAAGTGTGATATTTTATAAAGGCATTCAACTGTTCATGCCAGAGCCGCAACTAAATTATTTACGTGTACTGACCAGTTTAACTGTTCTTGGAACCAAACACCAAGGAACTTTCGCTCATGTACCCGTGCAATAAGATGACCTTCGTATTTGAGATTGATATCTTCGTTTAAGGGCTTATTGATTGGGAGGAAAATTATATAGGTTGTCTTTGTGGCATTTAATCGCAGCTTGTTTTGTTGTAGCCAGTTTGAAAGATGCACCAGATATTTGTTTACAATAGATTCCAGGAATGGTAAACTGTTTGATGAGAAAAAAATATTCGTGTCATCTGCATACATAATAATATCAGAAGAACCAGGTAGTTTAACAATATCATTTAGGTACACAAGAAATAATAACGGGCCAAGTAGGGATCCTTGTGGGACACCTTGTTTCAATTTCATTTCGGCAGATAATATGTCATTGATTCCAACTATTTGATATCGATCATGCAAGTAGTTTTCCAGAATTTGTAATGCGATCTCACGAATTCCACAGCTAGATAATTTTTTTAACAGCAAATCAAAATGTATTGAATCAAATGCCTTTTGAATATCTAATAAAAGACCGAGTGTGTATTTTCTGTTTTCCATATTTACGACTATCTTTTCCTTGATATATGCCAGAGCTTGCTCAGTTGACCTATGCTTTTGGAAGCCGTATTGGTTGGTTGCTATTATTTGGTGCTTGTCCAAAAAGAAGTGAGTCGCTCATGGATTACGCCTTCGAATATTTTAGATAGAGTTGGAAGCACCGATATAGGACGATAGTTCGACAGATTGTTACGGTCACCACCTTTGAATATAGCAGTGACTTTGGCCAGTTTTAAATGTCTGGAAAAAATGCCTGTGGTCAAGGTGAGGTTAATAATGAAGGATAAAACTTCGCATATTAATGGTGATATCAGTTTTAACTCTGCGGGCCCTATTTCATCTATGGCCAGATGCTACATTTATTTTAAGCTTGCGGATTATATTTGCAACCTCAACTGCGTCTGTTGGTCGCACAAAGATGGACTCAGGCACACGGGGGCCCTCTGTTAACGTGCTGTCTGCGCTAATGCTAGGTCTTTCGTACGAGCCCGCATTTATAAAGTGGGCGTTGAAATCATCGGCTAATCTCTTTCCTGCAAGAGCTTCATCGTTTACTGTTAATTCTTGGATACATCCACCACTTGTACTTTTGCCAGTCAGAGCGTTCACTACCTTCGAGATTTTGCGTTGGTTATCGTAGATCCTTTCAAATGTCTTTTGGTAATAATCTTTCTTGGCCTTTTTCAGGTCCGACGTCAGCGTATTTCTGTATTTTTGTACTTCAGAAATGCTGCAGGTTCTCGTGAACGTACAAAGTCATGAAATAACTTATTTTTAGATTTAATTCTTTCGTAAAGACTAGTGGTTATCCATGGCTTTCGGCAATTTTTAATGGTCCGGTGGGAGAGCCTCTGTAAAGGGAAAGCTGCAGTGTAGCTTGTACGCAAGAACCCGAGAAACTTATCATATGCATCATCAAGATCGGTTTGGTTATAAATGCAGCTCCAGTCATGCGCTTCTACTAATCTATAAAAGTGTTCCTGGGCCTCGGTATTCTTTTTGCGTCCAAGGCGGGTCCGAGTTCGGACTTTACTTTGATTAGGTGCTGAATGGAAGAACACAGAACACCGGAAGGTGGTCACTTAACTCATACGAAATTATTCCGCTTGTAGTCTGTGCAGTGAAGGTGTGTTTTATAGTGGCAGCATGAGAATGTTTGAGGCGTTTTTATTAAGGATGGGCCAGACACATAACCGAAACTGAGTCGGATAAGGCTCCAGTGACCAGAACAAATACGCAAGTTTCGCCTAAAAAAGTGGCTACAAAATAGGTGAGGTAACGTCCTGAAAACGTGAACGCAAGATCATAGTTTGTACCGAAAATGAGCCAGATCCTGCAGTTTCACGGATATAAATGAGCCAAATGCATTTGGCCAATGAGAGTTTGCTTTTAACGAGAGTATTCAAACTCTTTCGTAGGTGTTCTCGGAAGCTTTCTTGCGTTTCGCAGCTGGCTTATTATGAATTCAGAGTGCATTTAGGAGATCCTCGAAGGATCTGTCGCTGGACGTCAATGACGAAGTGAACGAAAGAAGTGACCGAAATGAAACAGAGATGTGAAACAGTGATTTAATTTTGTCTCCCCCGCTTCTACGAAATAACTCTGGTTACATTCATATGTACTCCCATATTTACCATTTCAGCCCTTAACTATATACCCGCCGCTTACAAGCAGCCCTGCACCCGCCGCCCTCCCCCCAATAAGATATGAGCAGGCTTCTTGTGAATCGTTCTGCAAATTCCTGTGAAATCAACGAAGAGCTTGCTTACTTAGTTAGTGCCTTGAGTCGTGCCCAAGATAATTATCCTAGGGAAAAATTCGAAAAGAGCACCTAATGATGCCAAGAGAACTCACCTCCTCTCTCCGTATATTTCTACTGTTCTTGAGTCCCTGTTCTATATTTGTAATGCGTTTTCCAATGAAACTCAGTCGCACAATGCTTGGAAGTAGGTTTAAATAAAGCTTTCTTAAGAATACAGCATCAACTTGAGTGCTTAAATTCAATATAAGCCAAATTCAAACTTATCACCTCAATATTGCTTATATTAAATGGCATATTTATAATTACTTGTCGCCGTAAACTTCCCCTAGTTGAGATGTAAAATATATCATATAATTGTTTGGACGGGGCTGCATTTAGGACCGGTAACAAACTCTGGCTGGTTTCTCAAATTCATGTTAGGTAAATCTGGCTCGTTTCGAAAAACAAACGCCTCATTTGTCGACAGTGTAAGAGGACAAATGAGAAACTCCGTAGTTACTATGACACCCTGTACGCTGTGTGATGTGAGCAATGTTTAAAGTCCCACTGAAATGGTGGGTGTGATGCTTGCGTAGACACCTTTGTTTCTCGCCGTTTTTTGCCCTTATCCTGTTCGTGTAGACGGAGCAGTTGCTACGACCCGCTGCATACGGAATATGACCATGTAATGCAGTGGCATGGAATCTGACTGGACCGAAATATATGGCGGTATAAAGTTACAGAGTTCGTTACAGTTACTAGATTTAATAAACATTTTTACTCACTACAGGAGCGTCCTGAATGTTTTTAACTATCATCACACTTCCTAGCGGCCATTACCTAAATAATTTTTCATTTCAGGCCGCTCTTCGACCGTAACGTCGAAATTACCCACAGTGGATTCGTTTTCTCTGGGGCACACAGGGTCGTCTTGGATTCTTGCTCTGATGTTTTATTTGTCTCTTCCAAGAATTGCAATCCGTTTTTTCTCCCTCGCACGCCTCTGTTCCCTCCGCACCTATAGCTCGCCGGAAGGGTTCAAAGCTGGGCTAGTTCGAAAGACATATTTTCGGATAAAACCAGCGCGAACTTAAACAAAGAAAAACGAAGTGGAACATAGGTTGTACCAATGTGTATATGGGAGAGCATTAATTGTCATTAAAGGAACCACATCAACCCATCTTTCTTCACATTTTACTAAGTGTAGCGGATGTTGACCTAATGTTCCTGCCACTGAAATTTTATTTAGGCACCGTGAACAAACGCCCCGCGAAATTAAGGAACCATTCCACACAGCACAAAAAAGAGACAGTTGCGCCAGTCAAGCAAGCGAGCGTCTTCATCGCAAAGAGATTGCATATCTGCATGGGCCATGACGGCCGCCGGTGTCAATGTTGTGGCCTTAGCACCCTGGCTTTTGTAAACTTGCTTTGTTCATGCGCAGTGTTTTTGTTGTTTTATGTTAAGTGTTTAAAATGAGCCTCTTTGATATTTAAACTTTCGTTTTTAAACCAGCGGCTGTCTTTGCGTTTCACTTCCTTTGTTTTTGTTTAAGTTCGCCGTGGTTTCACCGAGGAATAAAAGCTCATCCTCCCCCTGACGCCTATCTTTCCCCGCCGTTGGGCCACTACCCTGTGCTGGGCGCTTGCAGAAGGGAATGTGGTTTGACCTCTAGCTTTCAAGGTCAAAACTGGTCACCCCGCGAAGAGCGACCGAGGTATTGTAGTGTAGCTTTTGCTACAAAAGTGTGGAAGGTTCCGCGGCGGCGGCGGGAGATATTCGCGGAGACAAGCCATATCTGGTGGCTTTGTAAAAACCTACGGGTATGTACCCGGATGCTGCACATCGCCAACCGTAGCGAGGACGTCGCGGTAACCAGCCACCCATTCATCATAGGAACTCCAGCAGATGCAACAGTGTCAAAAAATCAGGGAAAGAGGTAAGTAAAGTTTTGCTCTAGAGTATTTTCCCGTCACTCGTAAGGGCAGGACGAATGCTGAATAATGGAATAAAAATAAAAAAAACATCTACCATTGGAGAGGAGAGGAAGTTACAAGCTCCCTGAAATAACTCTACACAGTACTATTTTTTATATACACGATTCCGAAATGCATGCAATATCTCGGCGAGATAATTGTCGTCATTCGTGTAGAAAGCAGAGTAATGCGAGAATACGCCCGAACGGGCGAATCAGACAGCGAGACAGGGTCCTGGAGCGCAGAGTCTCTTCAACGCGCGGCTATTTCTCCCCCTGTCCGTATGGGCTGGCATATACAAGCAACTAAGGTGCTCGACCAAGGTTTTACGAGAGAAGAATTTGTAACTTTCTGCACTGGTATTCGAAATGAGACCAGTTAAAAAAGTTTGTTTCGACCTGACAAAAGAAAGGCCAGGTATTGCGGTCTGATCTTTACCTTTTTCAGTTCATCTTTGAGGTGCTTAGAATGGGTTACCCCTCCGAGGTTCTGCACGTTATCAAAAAGCTCCAGTGCTGATTCCTCCATTTGCTGATGCTTCTCGCGCAGGCTCTTGTCATCTAGGTATTGCTTGGCTCCCTGAAGTTCCTGCGCGTGAAGACGAAGCTTTCAAAGAGAGAACGCATGCCAGGTACTGCGTACACTCACTTTCTCCATGCCATTCCTGTAGTGGTCAATGGCTCTTTGGACAGCCATGAAGTTATTCGCATCGGCGGTTGCCTGGAAGATGATAATACGCTACCATAACCGATCTCAGACGAGACACAGGTTATTCACCTCGAACATTGATCGGGGCTCCGGGAGGGTATCATTGTGAAATATTTCCACTTGCCGCTGCAAAAACCGGATAAAGTAAGACAGGGACAAGCGTACCCAACAAACATACCGCAAGGTAAAGCAGTAGATCCTGGCAAGTGATTTCGAGGTCACCGTGTTTCTTGACTACCAACGTATTTGGCTTAGCACGGAAGGCACCAGCACCCGAAGCACCTCCTTGAAGTCGTCGTCAATGTCTGATAGGAGCCCTGTGAACGACTTCGTCGCCGCGACCTGCGCAGCACTGAGACCTGTTTCGCTTGCATTTAAGAACACTAGCCATACCTTTTTTCCCGGGTGTGGCATGAGGCAGCAGCATAGTTCCAAGAAGCACGAATGGATGTCCACGCCGTAACACTTTGAAGCTCCGGTTCTGCTTTTCGGAAACCATCAGCGTTGCTCCAGAAGGCTGCGACCACCTTCAAAGCCATATGTCCTTTCGTAAGCACACGGCCAGTCCCTGACGAGAAACAGCAGTTTCTGGAATGGTGTCTTCCCTGTAGCCTGCAAAACAAATGCAGCTGCTTTGAGCAGTCAGTTCGGCAGCCCAGTCTTGTACACTGCAATTTTTGCACAAACGATGTGCCCCAATGCCGGTCATAATGCGCCTGGTGATCTGGTAAGGATGGAAGAGCACATTTTAAGGAGCGAAAAATTGCTGCCTATATTGGCATCAGACGAAGCTTCTGTAGTTATTTTAAGGCTATAGCCTTTATGGCCTGTTCTGGGAAATTAGTTCACGGTGTCTGTGAGATTCCCGTTTTACAAAATACCCATTTGCTGAGATGTCAACATACCCACACAGAGCGCTGAACCCACCGGCGTAATGTTTCAGCTAACAGAGGCTGGTTGTGCGGCTCGAACGGGAGGCATTCGCCGGCGGGACGTACTACTTGTCTGCTAGTTAGCTGTGTCCCTAATGACTTTGCGTTGCATCATGTGGTTGGAACACGCGTACTCCCGGCCTGACATTCGCAGTGGGCTATTGGAATGTTTAAACTTTAGCCCCAGCTTCAAATTTTTGAGGTCTAACGTATTCAATCATACCTCCAGATTGGTGTACCAGTGTGCCTTGCCTGCAAGTTGCTAAGCTCAATGTTACGATTGTGTACCTTCAGGCAAATCATAGGCCGAAAAATACCACCCAGTAGAAGTGGCCAGTGACCATGGCGGTTGAGCTCACAGTACGCGATGATACACTCAAAGCCACAGGATCTCAGATGAAGCCACTGATTTCAGCCCAGTACCGTTCACTTACACTGATGTGTTGGGAAACGGTGTCAAGAACTCACAAACTGGAGAAAGAAGGAACCGTTAGCATGGGGACAAATCTGAACGAAGCGTACATCCCCATTTGTATTGTCTCAGTAAATTTTACCAAGTGTCCGTGGTTCATCGGTCCATGATGCGGAAACAGGCCTCCACTACACCTTTTAAAGTAGGGATGCACCTAATCACCACTAACACCACATATACAACATCGCAGTGCAGCCGTGATAGGAGCGGGTGCTTGACCAGCGAGGTTGAGGAGCAACGGGCTCTGATACAGCGTGTCAAGCCGGCGGCCACGAAGGACTACTGCAAGAAAGCAACGAACAAATAGAGCTTATTCGCAGCCGTGGCGTGGAGGTACGGTTCATCCGCATCCATCAGTCAGGCTGCGGGAGGTCGCGGGATCGAATCCCGCAGCCGCTGGGCACCCACTAGTAAAACTGGGTACAGGCGAGTTTTCCTGGCCTGCAGTGCACTGTGCCGGGCTACTGAAGGGAACGATACCGTCTGGAGAGGCAGCCCGCGGCTTCAGAAACCCCCGTCACCCCACGTGAGCACAGCAGGGAGCGATAGCCCGTCACAGTGCTGACCGTACACACACACCGTCGATACCCACTGGCCATTTGGGTGTGTTTTTGCAAGCCGCCCCTTTCCATAGAGGCGATTTCCCATGCAAGCCGGGTGTACTTCCCAAGCGTTGTAGTCCCACACAAGCGCCGACGCAAGGTCAGGGAGTCTCTTGTACCTATTTTACCGGTAGGTGCCCGGCGCCACCAAGGCGCACATGGTGCCTTCCACAGCACGGTGGACGCTCAACTCGCAACCGCCTCTGGGAGGACATGCCACCAGTCTTTTCACCCCCCGGCTATGGTGCAACGCGGCAGAATGGCCGGGGCCCGCCCGATGGACAAGGGTCAGGGGCCCCTCCTGAAGGTCAAAGCAGCTTTCCTAACGTGAATTCCCTTTTCAAGGGTCCGCACTCTTCCAGGGATGCCCGTACCCTATTAAAAAAACCGGTGGGTGCCCGGAGGAACCAGGATTCTAGCCAGGTACCTCCCGCATACGAGCCGAGTGCTGTACCTCTGAGTCATCTCTGCGGTACCAAAAGTTCCTGCGTTACCGTTCCCATTATCATTGTATTACCGTTCCCATTCGGCGGCAACATCAACATATCCTACCACAATCCTCACGGAATGCGAACCTAGAAACACAGCGTATATCCACTGTCAGGGCTAAACTGACTGACGAAAAAGCAATGCCCGTCTATGCAAGTGCCGTTTGATGTCACTATAAGGCTAAACTAAAGTGATTACATCCGTCATCTTTCGTAACGCTGTGCCTGGGAGTACTTCGAACTCACATGCATTTTGAAACGGGATAATCTAAATCCGCTAGGGGTGACGCTAACGTAACCTCACCCAACGTTTCCTGACCTTACCAGCCTAACACAAGATAACGTGACTGTACTAATGTAACCTGACGTACCTTTATCTAACCAACAGAACGAATCACTTAAAATGTTAAAAATACTATGTTTTCTTACTAAATACATTTTTTCGCACTTTTTCTGTCGTTATCAGTAATATCGCCATAATTCTTCACTCTGGCGTTATGTCAAATTGCTTGCCAGGGTTTTTTGTGGTAACAGTAGCGAGGTATTAACCTTTGGTTTGTGTCATCATACCTATCCGTGGTTTTAGGTTTACGTCATCCTGCTTCGAATCATGCATCACTAATCAAAATGCCAACCTCTGAGGCTTCGTCTGCGGTGCACTATGTTCCGCTTTGGAGAAGAGGTTCCGTTTGAACTCATTTCCATTTCAACCTTCCCACTTGTCTCCTCCTGTTTCAACCCGTCGCAAAACGATCTCCCCGTTTCGCCCTTTCCCATTCCGCCCGTTCCCGTTTGAATCCATTCCCATTTCGATCTTCTGGTTTGTATCTTCCTGTTTTAAACCGGCTCAAAACGATCTTCCCATTTCGCCCGTCCCCATCGGCTCGTTTCCTTTTTCAACCCATTCCGATTATAATCTTCTTGTTCGTTTCCTCCAATTTCCACCCGGCGCAAAATGATCTTCCCGTTTCACCCTATCCCATTCCGCCCGTTCCCGTTTGAACCCATCCCCATTTAAACATTCCCGCTTGTCCCCTCCCGTTTGAACCCGGTGAGATCCGCCGCAGCAATCACCTCCATGAACAGCCCGGGCACAAAAGGACGCCGACGGGTCTAAGCTGGGCTCGACCGCTGACATTCGGAGCAATATCTGGCCACTAAATAAAGTTTTATCTCCCTCTCTCTCCCCCGGTTTGCCCTTTCTCATTCCACCCGTTCCCTTTTGAACCCATTCCTTTTTTAATCTCATCTGTTTCCTCCCGCTTCAACCCGGAGCAAAACGATCTTCGCGGTTCCCCCTTTCCATTCCGCCCGTACCCGTTTGAACCCATTCCCATTTTAATCTGCTCGTTGATTCCCTCCTATTTCAACTCGGCGCAAAACGACTTTCTTGTTTCGTATTTTCCCGTTTAGCTCCTTCCCGGAATAACACACCCAGTTCGACTCAGGTGACTTGGAGCGAGGCGTGCTACTAAGATTGCTTGCCTAAAGTACTTGAGTCCCAAAATAGCTGAAGTTTGCGTTTGTTCAACTTCGAGGGCCGGAAATCAGTGACATTTTGGCTGCACTGTTTTCTAGATGTCGCGGTACTAACTTGCGCAGCTCACCATTCTCTTAAGAATCGGCGCGCTCCCTATAACCTTCCCCTTCCCTGCTCCCTCTCCCCCAGAGGAATTTGCAGAAATTCCAACTGTGCACTAAGGTGTAAGCATTCTTACGCCTCTTGCCTTTATTGTGGGTTTTTTAAATAGAACCCCTTGCCGCGGGCGCAGTGCGCGTTTGTAGCGTTCGTCTTACGAGAACAAAGTTGGGCCAAGAATCTTCTAACAAATGCACTGAATAATTGATTAGGGGTTTCAAAGGCCACTCTTTTCTTTCTAGGCAGTAAAAAACCTCGCAGCATTCAATTACGAACCTAGCTGACGAATGAAAACGCATTTTATTAAACCGTGGAAACGTGGAAACGCATTGCGTGGAAACGCAAACATGATAATTAACACTGAGGTAGTCATTCTTTTAAGTGCGAATGCACTTCTTACGCTACCCTGAGTCACGCTTCTGCCGCCGTCCGTCTTCAGCCGCAGGTGTTATCGCGCGCGCGCCTCCTCGCCCTTAGCAACGGCGCGGAGCGGAGGGGAGAGCGTGCGTAGCAACGGCGCCATGACGTAGTACGCCACGTGACGTCGCGCGCTCTCGCCTCCTCTCCCCTTCCGCTCGCCGTGACGTCACGCGCTCTCGCCTCCTCTCCCCTTCGCTCGCCTGCCGTTTGCGCGCTCTCGCCTCCGTCTCCCCTTCGCTCGCCTGCCGTTTGCGCGTTCTCGCCTCCCTCTCCCCCTTCGCTCGCCTGCCGTTGCGCGTTCTCGCCTCCTCTCCCCTTTCACTCGCCTGCCATTGCGCGCTCTCGCCTTCTCTCCCGCTTCGTTCGCCTGCCGTCGCGCTGCGCGAGGGTTTAAAGGCGAGGCTGTCGCGGCCCGAACGTGATCACGCGGGGGTGTTAATGTAACTAACGGGCAAATGCCACCAAATTTCAACCAACTCCCCCTCATAGCATCACCCGTGCATTCGCACTTCCTCATGCTCCCCTTCGGGGAAATGTGAGGGAATTTTATTACTTCAAACAATTGTTTCAGAAGCAAATGCCGGCTTGGGAACTGTTCTGTGAAGTGGCACCATAGGCATGCATCAAATGCAATACACGCAGCTTTTGCCGGATTGGTCATTGCAGAAGTTGTATTTCTACTTGGTGGCACGCTTCTCGAATATTAAAACCAATCCATGCAACTGTCTGGATTCGAACCCACATCGATGATGTTTGTTCGGTTCACAAGCTTATGACAGCGAAATGTTTCCGAATATGGTTGATTAGTTGGCCGTGGTGGCCCCTAGGAGCACCGGTACTAGAAAAAAGTTTTCCGAGAGCTAAAGTTTGCGTCTGTGCGATTGCTTCTTTCCTGGAGAGAGCCATGAATCAACAAGCGAACTTTTTGATTTGTGCAGAAGCCAGACGAAGTAGATATCCGACAGCATTTCCTTCTTCAAGAGGATTCAAGAGCGCAGTATCGGCTTCTGGCATTCGTAAACTTTTCTCGGCCGGCGAGATCTGCCGTATGCTCAATTCCAGGTAAATTGCTGTATAGATGCTTTTACAGTAATTCTAGCCCGTTCCATGGACGCACATTTTGGGGAACACTTAAAAAAAACGGTAAAGGATAATTTCACAAATTGGAATGGGTTGAAACAATTCAAGTTCAAATGGAAAATAAGGGCGTTTTTGGAGCGGATTGAGAAAGAAAACACCCAACCGGGAAGGCAGTTTTGGGAACGGGCGCACACGGGACAGCTAAAACAGGACGGGCGTTTCGGAAATGGGATCGAACGGCACGGGTTCAAACCGGAAACGGTTGTTTCGGGGTACACCCCTTTGGAGGGCACAAAAACATTTAAATTCACGCAAGAATGTTTCAGTATTCACTACTGCGGTATCGTGAGGTCCGGCCATTGAATAAAGACCTACGGAAGTGGCCAAACGTTTTAAATTGTATAGTCAAGTTTGCATATCGCACGTTATATACACACGAGAATGAAAGCAATTGCCCACCTCCATGGCCAGTCGTCCATATTGGGTGAATAGTTGTAGGTGCTGCAGGTCGGCTTCATCTAAGTTATTCTGCAGGTTGTATATCAGCACCGAGCTCGCCATGGCGCTAAAGGCGAATATTTTGGCACAGTCCTTGACCGTAGATTCGCAATCGAATGTACCCTGGGAGTCTAAGAACAGCACGGCCACCTTCCTTCCTTCAGTTGTGGTCACCTGAAAAAGGCAAACACTGACGTCGTAGTGCACCGGCTCACTGAAATAATTGCCTCAGCAGAAAAACCCCGCTCTATGTCCAAATGCTCATTTACATAAATTGAATGCCTCACCACAAAGACCTCGCTCCAGATCCAGATGCCAGTTTGCAGAAACTGGCTGTCTCGCTACATTGACCTCGCTCCACATACAAACACCCATTTACAGAAACTGTTTAGCTCACCACTAAGGGGCTCACTCTTGACCCGAATGCCCGTTTACAGAAGCTGATTCTCATCATAAAGATCTCGCTTTAGATCCAAATGCCTATTTACAGAAAGTCATTGTCTAACCCCGTAAACCTCGCTCCAGATCCAATGCCCGTTTACAGAAATTAATTGCTTCACCACAAAGACCTCGCTGCACATCCGAATGCGCGTTTACAGAAATTGATTTCCTCACCGCAAAGACGTCACCCCAGCCCCGAATACTCGTTTAAGAAAATTGACTGTCTCACCACAAAAACGTCGCTCCAGATCCAAATGCCTTTAGTCTCTCGGTCCGAGCCACTGCGCCATCGAAATCCTTGTTGTGGCTCATTAGGGTCTATCATCCATTCTTCTTGTGTCCTGTTCCGCATGTACTGAAGAAAAAAATTCATCAGGAAAGACTTGCCCTTCCGGAATTTGCCAGCTATTGCGACCACCACCACGGGTAGGTTCTTGACGTGTCCAGCCAGCAGTATTTCCCTCAGTGCATCGATGTCAAAGCTAAAGTGGCTGCCATCTTCGAGCCGCAGGATCTGGATGGGCCGCCCAATGTTGCCATGATCTGCCATAGCATCCAGTTGGCCTCGTGGCCAGCGAATAGCTGTGAACTGCTGATTTTGATCTGTCGCGAAGGAAAACTCCGTGCCAGGTAGTGGAAGCGCTGTATGGAAAATACAGGAGGAAACAGCGCACTTGTGGCGCACAGTTCTGCGCGGAATCTATTACTAATGACCTTATTTTAGTGAAGTGATTGTTGCTGCAATATTTTTTTGCAAGATTGCGGTGCAGTTACGTTTATATCTTCTGGCCGCAAAAAGTCATCCGGATACCACCACTACGGCGCGCCTTTAGCCCAGGTCTAACTTCGAAACATAAAACCCCGAATTTCAGTTATCCGCTTGAAAACATTCTAGCCTTTTTAATTCATATTAAGGTTAGTGAACTTCTTTATGTTAATTTATGGTATGAAAGTATAGAGACAAAAACACTGATCTAAATAGGGGCGGAACCCACGCCTTGCTATTTTATAACGGATGGCCCCACAATTCTGCTATCTAGGCTGTGGAGTTCTCCACCCCTTACTGGGGTATTTTTGGCTAGCACAACTGTATGTTTCGCTTGTGGGTGGTAGCTAGCACCGCTCTGAAAACTTTAGATGAAGAAGACAGACGAAGTACAGTTATATCACAAGGTCGGGACACTTGTCGGGCATACGAAACGTCGTTGTAACACAAAAGAGAGTGGTGTTTCCGATACCTATTGCAGTATTTTCAATGGACAGGATGTCATGATAATAGTTTATATGTTTCTTTGATAAGAACTGCACGTTGTTATTACTGCAGAAGCAGGTCACAAAAAATACAGTTTGAGGCACCTCCCCCGCGTAACACTGAATATTACTACACAAAATAGTTTAGGCAGTGAACGTGCGGGCCTATCTAACAGAAGGAGCAACGTATGTAAGAACGAGAGCAATAATTTATATTTGCCGGCGTTGCCCGGTTGGGCAGTATGGCTAAATGCGTAACGCAGAGCTAGTTATTCCTTACTTGCCGAAATGACTTCCCCGTGGAGTTGTACAGAAAACATAGGCTTCTATCCGAGCCGTGAACTTTTAGGAAACGGATGGAACTCTTGCGTCATAGGAATACTCCCGAAACAAAAAGTGGGACGTTCGTGGGCTCAAACAAATACCTACCATCCGTCAGAAATGTTATTTCTGTAGTGGTGATAGACAAATATTAATAACAGTTTCATAATGTATTACTTTGGCTCTCACGAGACGCGTATGGTTACTGAAATGGCAGCGCGCTGTACCAATAGACGGCGCTCCAGCTGTGGGAAGTGGAAAATTACCTTGAAAAGAATAAAACGGTCAGTGTATTTAGGCTGCACATCGGTCAATAGTGTTTTATTTCTTGTACTCAGCGGCGCGTAGCCGTACAACCTGGTTCCAACTGGGGCTTAGCGGCCATATTTACAGACGATGTAACTTGTGTGGCTGAATATACTCGTAAGAGTAAAAGAATTCCATTTATTAAAAATACACCTTCGATAGGTGCTCCCAAATCACGATCAGAAAGTACAATGCGTGAAAAAGCAGCACTAGGCAGACGAGCGCTGTCTCCAAAAATGGCACGCTGGCAGGTTCCGAGGCAGCACTCTTTCCCTTCGTACGTATGGATAAGCTCTTTGATAAACACGTTTATTACTACTGAGAGGGGAAAGAATCAAATGCACTATTCCGTAAAATGGTAAAGGAATGATGTTGTTGCCCTCTAGTAAAATAAACACCGATAACGATCTATTTTAGTGGTAATTTGTAATGCATTTTATAACTGAATTCCTGGACTTTACATAGCAATAAATGACAACCGCGTGAGAGCGTTTTCAGCATGTTTTAATGGTTTATTCTTACGTGGTGCTGGAGGAAGCCACTAATCACTTGCTGGCTGGATTTTGTTTCTCTTGCAGAGCATGCTCCATGTTATTTGATATCTACTTGGCGTACGATTCCATCGCGTCCATTAGACGGTTGCAGCCAACACGAAGGCACGTCGCCGGTATCCTTGCTGACATCTACGTGAGCTCCAAACTATTGGCTTGGTGATTTAGAGTGCATATAGAGTCCTTAGAAGAAACGGTAACGCACCATCACGAGCGCCAGCGTCCCGGAACTCCGTAAAGGCTTTGCCACTCAACATGAAAAAGTCACTCTCTTTCGCACATTGACCTTACATCACTTGTTGATTGCCCTGGTTTTCACCTTACCCGTTCAATACGGGACATTATTATATTCAAACGGAAATGGAATTATGTGGTTCTTCGCGCCGACGGTAAACCTCATCTATGAAGTGCGCCGTACTGAAATGCTCCGGGTTCATCTTGACCCCCTAGAGTTCTTTAAACGTACACCGAAATGTTGGCGCAGGGGTTCACTTTTTCCCTCCTTCTCAAAAGCGGACGCCAGTGCGGCCGGGATTGAACCCGCCTTTTCGGACAACGCCGCTGCTGCTTTTTTATTGCCTTTTAATAGGTGAACGGCACACACACGCACGTGTTTACTAATTACTAAAAACACGTAATCCTGGATTACGCTTCCACAAAAATTTAAGTAATCTTTGGATGGAACAAACACTACATATTGTGACCCACTCGGGTGAAAGCTCCTGCACTTTATACAACTTAGCAAACAGATGTATTGGCTCATTGAAATAGTCCGGGATTCTACTGACGTGGACATCACTGTAATTCACGGCCAGTATACTCCGCCATATCCTTCGTGGTCTCAACAGCACGGCGGTGTCAGAGGAACACCGGTTTTAGTTTTCCACAGAAAAGAACCTTATTCCCTGATAATCCAGCGTGAATTGTTTTTAATTGATCGTTGCAAAATGTTTCAAAAGAAGAACCCTCTCCATTATTTCAAAACAAAAAACGTGATCTGTCGCCACCGGTTGTTTGGTATTCAAAGCAGTCTGGTCGGCAGGGAACAAACAATTGCTTTGGCTCCCTTGATGTCTTAACCTAGAATGTGCCATTGTGCGCATTGAAAAAGAAATATTAAGGTAAATATTTCTGTCTCAGTCACGCCTTTCACGCACACCAGAAAGCGCACTGCAGGAAAGCCAACTTTCTATGAAAGCGAACTTTCTGTAGGGGTATAACAAATATGAAGTAGTGAGAGGAATGTGGAAAGGAGTAATGGTTCCCTGCCTCACATTTGCGAATGCCGTACTCTGCATTAAAATCAGACATTCTATCAGGCCTTGAAGTGAACCAGAGAACGGTAGGCTGTTTGGCCTTAGGCGCGCATGGGAAAACAAGCAACGAAGTAGTGCAGGAGATTGGGCTGGGCGTCGTTTGAAGTTCGAGAAGCGCAGATTAAAATACCTGTAACGGTAAACCAATTCTGCAACATGGATTGGCCAAGTGGATTGGATTAGCTGAAGAGGAGAAAGAGGATGCGGGAGCTCGGCTCTCTGGACTAGAGGAAGAAGAAGCCAGACCGCGTCGTGCTCAAGAAGAAGCTCGCGTCGTGCTCAACGGTGCTCGACTATTCCCTGCCTTCGGAGCCTGCGCTCTTGCCTTAATAAATCCCTCCCGGACGTAACAGTTTGGTGAGGTGCGGGGTACGTAGCGATGACGGAACTCCCAGACTTGCACCGAAGCCGACGCGTTGCGGGCCTACCACCAGCACCAGATACCATGCCACCGGCTGCGGACAGCCGTCTTCCCAAGTCTCCGCCAATGGCCAGCTGGTATCCGCCACGAGAACCACGAAAATTCTGTGGGTACGCTGAGGAAGACGTTCAGGAATGGCTCACCCATTACAGGCGGGTGAGCCGATACAATCGCTGGGATACACCTGCTCAGCTCGCTAACGTCGTGTTTTCCCTGGATGAAACAGCGCTCACTTGGTTCGAAAACAACGAAAGCAAGTTCACAACTTGGGACCGCTTCGTCGAAGAAATCACCGGACGCTTCGGCGACCCCGCCGCAAAAAAGAAAAGGGCCGAACAGGCGCTGCTTCAGCGCGCACAAATTCCTGGAGAGACGTGTGCCACCTACATCGAGGAAATATTGAAGCTCTGCCGAGTTGTCAACCCGCAAATGTCGGAGGAAGACACGGTAGGCCACCTCTTGAAAGGAATCGCAGAAGACGTCTATCATTTTCTGATTGGTAAGAGAGAAACTGGAGTCAGCAGCGGACGTCATTCAGCAATGCCGCACATTCGAGGCTTTGAAGCTGCGTCGCATTACGCCAGAATTTGGTCGCTTAGCTAACGTGACTACCGTCGCCAGTTTTGACGACTGCCCACCGTCTGACTTGGCCGACATCATTCGCCACATCGTGCGCGAAGAACTGTTGCGACATCAAGAATATCGGGAAAGTTCCGACCGCGGCCGTAGCGCGAAGACAGCACAGTCATTGACACCTACTATGAACAGGTGCACCTTCGCGGGAACGCATCCTGGGATGGGCTCCCCTACTATGCTGCACCGTGCCCCCACCACGCTGTCTTCTGTAGCCCGGGAAACGGGTGCAAATTTGCTCTTTATTGCATACTAGCAAAAAAACAGGTGCAAACGAACGCTCTTAGCAGCGCTGTTCTCACGACTGTGGGGGCAAACCGCTTGTTCTTCTGGACTCCGGGAAAACGGGTTGCCTCCCATACTATCGCAAAAAAAAAAAAAAAAAAAAAAAAAAAAAGAAACGAACGCTTTATAGTCCAACGACCAAAACTTTGCCTCCCGGAGGCGGGGTGGTAGCCGCGAGTCCGCGGGATATAGTCCTCCGGAGAACTTCCTTCGCCGTTTCCAACGCCACCATTATGCCCCACGTTTCTGCGGCGCAAATGATGAATACCTGTAACGGTAAACCAATTATGCAACATTGGCTTGGCCAAGTGGATTGGATTAGCTGAAGAGGAGAAAGAGGATGCGGGAGCTGGGCTCTCTGGACTAGAGGAAGAAGAAGCCGGACCGCTGCTCGCGTCGTGCTCAACGGTGCTCGACTTTTCCCTGCCTTCGGAGCCTGCGCTCTTGCCTTAATAAATCCCTCCCGGACGTAACAATATGTTTTGAGATGAGGTTGAGACAATGGATCAACGAAGGTGGGCAGCTAAGGTATTTAGGTACCTATACTTGAAAAGCGTGGACACGCAGTGGCTAAGGAAGACTAGAAGGCAACGATGAAATACTAAAACAGTGGAGAATCCAAAACAGCAGGTAACAGATGAAACGAATAAATGGAGGCAAAAATGAAAGCGAAAACGTCGTTAGATCTACAGGGCTGTGAAACAACATCAGCGGAAAATTTGTTAACACACGTTTGCTTGTCCTATTGAAGTAAGATTACCCGTTTAGGCTTGTTGGAATTTTCGGTTTTACAAGTACGCCATGAGATATTGTAAAATGGAGACAGCGTCTTAAGCTCCTCAGCTGTGACAACGTTTGCCGATAACGGGGAGCAATTTTGTTTCGTGTAAAGCACCACCGTTAACACATCTGGCCCGGCGATCCGGTGTTCATATCTAGTTTTTCTAACTCCTTAACTGGACGGGCATTTCTAAAAACTCTATAGTATTGCCGCGAACCATGTATGGGATTGTTTATTTATTGTTTGCTTTTATGCCCGGCCACGCCCGGCTGTGTTATCTGCGTTCCAAACGAAGCCGTTTATTCTTTACTTTTATGCCGCATGGGCACACATTCAGTAGTTGTTTCGCCCTAACGTCACTGCCCAGAATAATCTTCGGTGATCACAATTCTTTGTGAATCAGGTTCCAAAACTTGCGCGAAAGATAAAAGCCTGCAGAGCAGACGCCGCGGCATTCGATCTCCAACGCTCGCTTGCGTATCACCTTCCTGACTTCCTCGCCGCCCGTGTAAGAGTTGTTAGGGAGCACAAGTGCTCCAATAAAACTTGTTCTTTTGAAGACAACTGGTCGTCCTTGGCAGTCACAGTTTGCATATGAGGCACTTTTTTTCGAAAGCCATCCACCTAAGCGAATTGGGAAAAAAAGTCATTTGTTACCGCAACGCTAGCCATCAAGTTTGCAGGATGTTTTAGATGTCACCTATAGGGGAGGTTTATTGCCGCCACAAGTAATTAAAAATTACGTGTGGTTTTGAGAAGATGGGATCTATATTTGGCTGATATGAAATTTAGACACAGAGCAGAAAACTATTTTTAAATCGTGAGTCCTCTTGCATTAAACATCCGCAACAGGTTTTCAAGAAATGTAGAACTATACATGGTAGCAGCTATTATCGAATTCTTCCGTGGAAAATTTTCTTTGGCATTTTCTTGGCACACATGAAGGCACTCAGGAAGTAAGCCAGATTTTTAAGGCCATGCTTCGAAATTCTAAAACGCTGCTTAAAAAGGCTGCTCGTATCGTGTTCGTCTTAATAGTGAATTAGTTTTTACTATCAGAGGGGTTGGGGGTGGGGGGAGGGAGTTTTCAGGCCTTGTAAGCGGCGGCTATCTATATCAGTAATGAAAAGGTAAACATGGGTGTAAACGAATAAATATAACCCGAGTTACTCCGTAGGGACGACTGAGACGAGACGAAGTCTTTGTGTCACATCTCTGAATTTTATTTCGTTCCCTTCTTCTTTCTTGAACTTTTTCATCGACATCTGGGAACAAACCTTTCGCCGATCTCTTAATTTACGTCTCAATTATGACAAGCAAGCTCTGAAAACAAACCTTTCTGGTAACACCCACGAAACAGTCTGAAGAGTCAAGCCAAAATAATACTACCGTTAAAAATAGAATTCTATCATTTTGATCCGTGAAACAGCAGGATCTGATTCATTTTCGATACGAGCTACGTTCTGCGCACATGTTTCCAGGGCACTATGCTCCCGATTTCCTTGCCACCTCTTGTTACGGGGAAGCGGCGAAGTTTTTTTGTCAATGTAGTTTTGTCTGACTTACTTTCGGATGTGTATCTATCTGGCTCCTACAATAGTGACATTAACGGAAGGAACTCCTGTTGGAGCTTTTCTCTGTTCACATTACTTTGGGCGGACAGGCAACTGGAATGCTCGACGAACACCTGCGCAATATCTGTAGTATGTGTGACGCACTTGGTAGTCTATCTCCGTTATATCGCTGCGGCGTGCTTGACTTCTTTTCATCCCGAACGCATGCTTTTTTGGCTGCTCTCCCACGATTATCTGCTGAGTACTTGATCACGCCAGCACCTCACGGTATCGGCCAGTGCTTATCGCTTCCAGCTTTTTCTGGACCGAACAAACGTGGTCTTAAAATGGTCCGAAAAAAGGTCACATCTTACTCCGTGGTCACGATTTCAAGGGCATTATCGCTAGATTACGGGTTCTTTTTTATTTGCTTATATGTGAATACTCGTCGCTATTTAATGGAGCATTAACATAGCTTTTAACGCGCGTCGTAGCCTCTCTGGTGGAACTGGCCCTGAAGGCTACAGGACTAAGGTGCCGCCATTGGCGAGTTCAGTGAAATGCTGCAGCCAATCAGCGCTTCCGGCACTGAAGGAAATCGCCGGTAGTTTTGGCAGTTCGGGCGGCGCCAAGGCGAGGGCATGTCTTTGTAGGGACGAATGTCGATCGTCCCCAACCATCACACGAGCTTAGCTGAGCTTTTTTATATAGCGCGTCGTTTAAGACGTAGGAATTACGCTAAAAAGGACGGAGCATCTCCTGCAGGCGGAAACGCTACGTGCGACCATCCCAGACATCTGCGTGAACGCTGAGCAAGCAGCGCGTCCGAATCGGCCCACACCGCAGCAGCTAAAACGTGTGTCGCCGCCCGCCAGAGCAGCACTATTGCTGAATATCAATTTACGAATGCGCGAAGGGGTTGATAGCACGGTGAAAGATTCAGCTGGTCATCGTCGTCGGCGTGGGTACATAGACTGGTGACGGAGTAAGTGCGGCGATGGTAATCCTTTTCTACTTGTCCCGACCTTTCAGGGACCTGTTAGCAGCGACAGCGCCGGATGCAGGTAGCGTGAGCGTTTGGCTAGTCGTTGATGGAAAACTTCAGTTATTGTCGTGAGTGGGCATGCTGTATTTAGGGGCCCTCTATCTGGCCTTCAGGCTCTCGTTTCCCCTATTCTAGAACTGACGTACTCACATGAAAAGTAGTGCCGTTTAGCAAGTAGTAGGCGGAGCACGGTCATCGGCTGCTAAGCAAGCGTGACGTACCACCCAGTGGAGCCAATGGCGGCGTGTAAATTGGAGCGCAACGGTCGTGACAAACTGTCTCTAGCCCTTCCCGAACTGGTGTCGTCATTTGCCGACACCACACACGCTATCCTGAAGCAATCATGTAGCGTCTTGATAACAAACCTGATACTGCTACTTTTCTTGGCAAGAGTTCTCCAAGGGTGCCTCCTATGATAGACATCACCATGGTGGAGTTGTCATGGAGCTGGAGGCTATTAAATAAAAGCTCCATTGGACACAGGGCTGGACGACGGGGCGTGAAAAGAAACTGAAATCCAGGTTTCTCGAAATGTTCATAAATGTGTAAATACTTGCACTGCCGATTTATTTTTTTGTAGGCTCAGGGTGTCGCTTTTAGCAAAGCAAGTATAAATTCTTTCCTCAAAAAATTGAGTTGCCCAATGTCCTACATAATTGTCACACCTGTAAATTATTACGTACTTTTACTTTCAGGTTTATTTTTTATTTCTATGCTTTTGAGATAGCAAACTCTACGAAAACACGCAGGAAAACAATTTTTTCTCGAAATAGAAATTTCAGGCCAGAAAAGCCTATTTTGTCTTGCTCCGAGCTTATCAGCGTATCACAGCGCTTTGAGTTGTGAAGATAGGGCTCACCCTTCAGGCCTTGCAATCATCGCTATCCATTTAGGACCCGCTCCTATCAATGCTGCCGGCCATGCATACTCTTATGCTACGAGCGCCTGTAAATTATTGCGCGAAATCTTTTAGGTATATTTATAGTCATATTTCAGTAGTGTCGCTCGTTCTAGTGCTTTTATTCCATTTTTTACGCTAATCGCTCAAATTTAACCTATTGACTTCTTCTCTGGATTCTTCTTGCAAAACACTGTGGGCATGGTTTACAAAAGTCGCATAACTTAGACGGTTTGAATTTATATTCTCATGTTTAAAGTATTCAAACAGCGATCGCAGAAATCTAACGGCTGCTTATGATAATCTCTACATTTTGGTATAAATTCTAATGAAATACGTTCGACCAAGCCCCAATTACTGTAGCCTCGAAAATGATTGTCCATAGGCCACAATCAATGATCGTGCATAGGCTTCAGTACTTGCGTCTTTAAACAGTGTAGCGGTTGTCTTTAATCGTGTTATGCAGAAACAGACTTGAAGCCTCCAAACATGGCAGCACATCGTTCACTGTTTCAATGAAGGCTCCAAGCTGCTAAATAATCTTTTCTTTTCGGAATCTTTGTCGGAGCGTACGAGCAGAAGATATGCTTTTTACTCCCCACCACTACAAACCCACCAACTACTGACTAGGCGCCCGTTTGTTTTGGAAGCACGCATTCTCAATATATGTGCCTAAAACTCGTCTTAACGACGCCCGAACGGCGAGTGAAACAAACGTGGCCATTGCGCCACCGCGGTGGGTGGACTTAATTTGGGACCGATCTTTTTACTGGGCACGAGTTGAAGTATTTTTCTGCCACCAGATAACAAAGCCATATTGGGATAAGATTGAACTAGGGCGGTTGACAACATAAAATATTGGGCAATCCTTGACAACCTGCCCCTCTTTTGCCTTGGTAAACGAGTATACGACTAAGTCAGTAACTTTGTCTTCTGTGAATGTATAGCTACTCTAGCCTTAGAGGGACTCCACTGAGTGTTATGGAGGTTCGGAACACGGGGGATTCAGGTCGTCTCTGAAGTTTCTCTTTGCATAGTCATGATGGGTCTTGCCAAGTACTTAACGGATCGGTGGCCTCCAAAACACAATTTATGAGGACGATGTCACGCTTTGGGTCAGGGAAGGCAGCGACGAGCAGATTCAGGATACTTTAAAAAAATGAATTGTGGCCGTTGACTGGTACGTAGGTCCCCGAGCCCGCAGCTCCTCTTCGCAAAAATCAGAAATCGTGCTCTACGGGCCAACTAGTAGGGGTAGACGTACAGAACCTAAATCCCCGGCTACGAAAATCTTCGCAAATGAACTCAACCCATCCTCACAGTGCCCAGTATACGGGTTCTCTGTCTCCGAATAATGGCCAGTAGACGTACCTCTGAGACTGCCCTCGTACTACAAAAAATCCCGCATCAGACATCTCGAGTCGTATTTCACATGCGTAATCGGCACCGCGGGATGAAGGAACACCGCCTCATGCGATTACTCGAAGCGTTTGTCCTCAGTAGAATAGTGCACATCACCTCTTTTTTACACCTAAAAAAGCACGAAGAAGCCAAAATTGACGCCATCTGTTCACAGGCCTACAGAAGTAGGCCATATGCATACCGATCACTGCTCCGACCGAGTGGTTCAAGGCACTCGGGCTTTATAATACGTTCTGCTGACTAATAGAGGCCCAATGGCTACCTCAGCGACAGCGGTTTAGCTACAGCCAGACGGGTAGGCATCTTCTCGGCTCCCCACGGATCAACCACCCGCGATACAGCGCACACAAGGTACTCTTTGTGTACCGATTTGCGCGACCACATTCATATCACACCGACCTCTAAAAACAAGCACCAGGTTCACAATCTGGAACGTAGACAGGCAAGCGCTAAAGTTATGCAGAAACGATGCGGAAATTCAGAGTACGTGGTTTGGGTGGACGCGGCCGTGTACTTAGGTCGCGATGCCATGCACATGGCGATAATCAGTCCACTGGGAAATTCCATTAGCTCCGGGTCGGTTCGCACGAGCTATCCGGAGGAGGGCGAAAGGCCGGCCTCTGCCTTGGCAATGACGGCCTCCGGAAAGATCAAATACGTCGTGAGCGACTCGAAGTCTCCTATTATAACTTCGATAAACGGGCGCTTCTCCCCAAAGGAGTCTGCCATTTTCGGGATTGCACTCCACAATACAGAGTGTTCCGGCAACATATATCTAATATGGGCACCATCACTTCGGCTTGGGCGGGAACGAATGCGCGGACGACGCTGATCGAGAATTTTCTAACCGAGATGGTGACGATCACAGCGCGCAGTTGCTTCGTCGTTCAGGCAGGGATCGGCTAGTGTCCTACAGGGACATCACTGATCGCTACAGGGTAGAGCGGGCCCGCTCCCCCAGACCCTCATACGCTCAGTAAATGGAAATCCTTGGCTTATAGACTTTGCCGAACGAACTAGTACCCCAACCAGATTGCGTACAGGCGGTGTTTTGCCGTGCAATATTCGAACAAGTGCCACCGGCGTAGGTACAGGGTGGACCTAGCACGCATGATGTGGATCTGCCCACAGAACGCATGCGACAACATTAGGTTGTAACATTATTTATTCAAGAGCAACGGGAGGTAGAATTGCTCTGCTCCGAACCCGCAAATGAAGACTGGGCCATTCTTGTGGCCGAAGGCGCTGTTACAACTCAAAGGCTCTTGGCCGACCTCTGAGATTCCTCGCTGTCACGCAATAAAGTTATTTCTTTTTCCCAGTCCCTCTCATGTGCCCGTCTCACGCAATGCTGTTCAAAAAGTACGCCGGTACTTTTAGCGGATGTTTTCGGCGCCGAATGCAATGCGATACAATTGGAAAGGGCAAACATAATCAATTTTTAGTCTCCTGCCTGGGGCGCTTCCAGAAGCTCATCTAAAACTCAGTTTCGCGTATTAAAGGCCTGCAGTGTCAGACACTTCCCGCAATAGGGGCCCTGGCAAAATCAATCAGTATGAACGGGGTGTTTATGCACGCCAACTATATGCACAACAACACCTGCTCAAACTTTTGACGTGAGGCCTTCTTACCTTGCAGTGGCGACGATTCGACTGTCAAAGCAGGATATAAAGGGCTACAATAACCCTGTTATTTTAAAACCCGCGGGCCGCTGTTACTGGAGGAACGCTGCTCCTTAACGGGCCTTTTCTACACTCCCACTCACCGCGTGGATCACGTGAGTGGTTGCCAAACTACTTTCGGTTTTCTTTTTGGCCGGAAATCGCCCCGTGAGGGAGATGCACAAGCGTGCATAAGCCTCATTGCACAATAAAATTAATCGAACCCCTTATCTCGCTCCTGCCACTTGACCGCCACGTCACCGTATGTCACCGTTATCCGTCTACGGCGATGCAAGCGGCCCAAGATAGACCGCGGCGGCGGCGCTGAAAGACAAAAGGAGACCCGAAATGACGGCGGTGAAAGCACTGCGTCTGCTTTTACGTGCAGGTTGCAAAGAGTCACGGGGCAGAAATGACTGATTTGATTATTCTGGGGTTTAGAAAACCCAAGCTACACCTGGGCATGAGGCGCGCCATAGTGGAGGGCCCGGAAAACTTTTGGCCTCCTGTGGATCATTTAGGGGCGCCGAAGTTTTAACGCACGGTCGTTTTCTTTTTCACCTCCATCAGAACGAGCGCCGTCTTCTCGTGAAAGTCTACGTTTTTTTCCCGTGTACGTTTCAGTGTTCACAACAACCGCTACTTACTTTCAAAAGCAGAAAAACGGCCCCCGCGGCCTGGCCCGAACCCGCGTCTTTGGGCACAACACCTTAGCCACTGAGCAACCATGGCGGGGCTACAAGACATGACTGCTTTGTAAGTTTCATGATCAGCAAAAGCTCTGAGTATGTAATGTATGGGATGTATGTATGTATGTATGTATTGTATGTATGTATGTATGTATGGGGATGTATTGTATGTATGTATGTGTATTGTATGTATGTAATGTATGCTATGTATGTTCATAGTATTGTATGTGTATGTATGTATGTTATGTATGTTATGTATGTATGTATGTATGTATGTACATATGATGCATGCGTATGTATGTATGTATGTAAAGTGTGTATGTATGTATGTAATGTATGTATGATGTATGTATGTATGTATGTATGTATGTATGCATGTATGTATGTGTATGTATGATGTATGTATTGCATGATGTGATGTATGTATGTATGTATGTATGTATGTATATGTATGTATGTATGTATGTATGCATGTATGTATGTATGCATGTCATGCATGTATGTATGTAATGTATGTATGCAGCATGTATGATATGAATGTATGTATGTATGTATGTATGTACGTATGGATGCATGCATGCATGGTATGTATGTATGTATGTATGTATGTATGTATGTATGTATGTATGTATGTATGTATGTATGTATGTATGTATGTATGAGTGTGGCGAACCGAAAAAACTTACACCATCTTCCCGCAGGGAAACCCTGAGTAGTGTGCGAAGCAGCCATGGGGTCGACAGAAGTTCCCATTAGTTTTCAGTTCGTCGTTTTCGTTGACGTTCGGCTTCGCGTGCCTTCGTTGTATCAGTAGCTTCTTGACGTAGTTTGAATGACTGAAGGACACAAGGCGCGTTCGTTGCACATGCTCCCGTCTTCGTTTGTAGCGTAGTGGGAAGAGTGCGACGGTACCTACCGTTGCGGCCAGAGAGTCGTGGGATCGAAACCGGGCGCCGCCTATTCCTTTTAAATGCAGAGCATTTCTTTAACTCACGATGTCACCCGGCGTTGTCGGAGTTGGCGTGCCTCGGAGTCCACAACAGCCGTTCCAGGGCGCCCTCTCCCCCACTCCCTCCTCTCCCGCATCACGCTAACCCTCCTCGCTCTAACAACAGGTCCGCACCCCTCCCCCTACACCTATATATAAAAATAATACTTACCGGCGCCCTGGTTTCGATTCCACGACCCTGCGGGTGGAAACCGCAAGGTACATGGTGCTCTACCCACTGCGCCACAAAGCCGACACAGAATGTAAGGCAACGAACGCGCCTTATATCCTTGACTCATTCAAACTACGTCAAGAAGCTGCTTATACAACGCTCCACTACCTGTGGGCGGAACGCAAGGTACATGGTGCTCTTCCCACTGCCCCACAAAACCGACACAGAATGAAAGGCTACGAACGCGCCTCATATCCTTGACTCATTCAAACTACGTCAAGAAGCTGCTGATGCCAACTGCATTCACTACCACCAACTCCCCAAACACTAAACTTTAACCCAATACACCCACCCCCTATGCGACGCATTTACTCGAGTCCCCCTTGCGGGGAGATGGGCCCTTTTTTATAGTGGACTGCGCTGACGACAGCCCAACGCTGATGGCGCTGAAGAGAAGCGCATGCGCAGTAGAGTGCGGACGGCGGACAACGACAAACGAGGGAGGGAGGGACACTGCCCGGAGCATGACACGCTTCGCATCTAAAAAATACCGGTTTGGTTACGGCTCGGGTTCAGGCGAAATCATTCAGTTCCGGTTTAGTTCCGGTTCGACAAAATCATGTACCGAACCGGTTCGCGAACTGGTTCGATGAGTTGAATTATCGCTGAACTGAAGAAAAATTTAGTAGTTTAAAACGACAGTCAAATCAAAATACAAACAAAAATTCGAAATGCTGTTGTTCCCCAAGGGCAGTGGCGCAATTGCAAAGTAAACTTTAAGCAATCACGAGATACTAGAAAAACAGACGAAGTGGCGACGATTTACCACCTACTTTCTCTCCGAGACTTTATGTTGTCCTAGCGACTAGTCATAAAGCCACCGCCAAGAGATATGACGGTTGGAATAATTTTCTGCCTTTTTCCTTTTTTGTTGAACTCGCTATCACCCGCTGTGGAATAGCCCATCACGCTGACCTTGAAGCCTTAAATTTAGGCCTGCATACTGGTGCATTAAAATACCAGCGCTTAATACCAATGACACACATCTTTTTTATTTGTAACAAAACAGAAAAATCCTACAACAGGCACATAAATACTACCAATGAATTGGATTTTTGGTCACACTGAATAATTTGTTAGCTGTCACCTTATCGTATGTTTTAGCCACACTTTTGTTAAAAGAAAGCTTTAGTTAACGTTCAGTCACTGCTATATAGCTCTTACGACTGCAATTCTTTTTGCGATAGCTTTACCGGATGTGTGCATTACAATCAGTATGTCATCGTACCGCCTGATCCCCTGGCCATCTGTCCGTGTGCTACATTGCGGAATCTTATAACGGACTATGCTGTTACAAAACGAAAGGGAACTTTGACGCGCTGAGCATGAGATGGGACTTTTTGGGTAGACGGTATTTAATTCGTCCACAGAATTACTCCCCTCCAGAACGAGTAGCAGTAGAAGTAATGTAGCGAGTTCGGCAGTCAGCACAAGTGCACCTTCGAAAAAAAAGCAGATCTGAAAGGTACGGAACTGCAGAACAAGCAGAAAAGATGATCGCTGGGAGAATGGGGCAGTATGAGGTACCGGCATGCTTTTCTCCACGTTTCATCTGCTTTATTTATTGTTTCTGCTTCCAAGACAAGGTCGAGGGCTGTAGTTTTCTGTCCGAGGGATTAAGTGCGCACATTAACAGGTTTTCCTCACATATCTGTTGTTATTGGTTCTATAAAAACCGGAACTTGTTCACTAAACTGTCCTCAAAAAACTGTCTTCGAAACTGACTTTCTTCGCATTGAAGACACGTTTCGTTGTGAAAGGGAGGCAAAGAAAAGTTTAGAGCAATATCCACATTTTGGCGCTTTTTCTACTTATTCGGTTTTACTTACTTTTGCGTAATATTTTAAAACAATGCCATTCGCCTTTTCTTTGTGTTGTGTTCCGTGTAAACACATTTAAAAAAAACTGGCGGATTTGATGACCCGTGCTATATTTCTGCTCCGAGGCACTCTTATGTTGGAGGCCGGCAGACGTATTTGAACCAGCTGGTGATATTAAACGGCTATCAAAATCTCGATACACGGGACGTTCTCGATTTACATCTACTTCAGAAAATGGTCCTGGGGAAGGGAGATCGAGGCCACGTGAGGTCAGCAGCAAACGGCTTAGCCACTGAGCACCTCCTGCGGTCACACTTGTCATGTATTAACAATTTGCAGGTGTTGGACCTTTTAAACAAATTATGAAATACAAAAATTTTGCACACATCGGGTGTGGGCTTTCGCTGTTGCGCAGTGGAGCACTCCTGCGGCCTGATTGCTCAGAAAATCGCAGCTAGGTAAGGGCAAAGTCGTTTTATATACCCTGCAAGCTTCCGAGAATGACATTTCGTTTGGTCAGCTTGCACTAAGCTCGCGCTTCCAGCAGCAACCGGACTATAGCTACATTGGTGCTCACTCATTTCCGCTGTTGTTACATAGAGCGAGATAGTGTTCAATTGTCTGGAGGGGAAAGTGCGCGAGCGGGTACGAAGTTGATGGTACGTGAAAGAAAAAAGGCCTGAATTGCTTTGACTGTGCAATATCGACAACGGAGGGTCGAACCGTTTCGGCATGAACCGGTAACCAATATTTCGTTTTTTCGTTTGGGTTCCGGTTAGGGTACAGCGTCCCTCAAAAAATAACTGTTTGGGTACAGGTTCAGTTCCGGTTTTCGGTTCGGTTCGACCCTCTGATAGTATTATATATCTATATATATATATATTGCGAATCAGAAACTGGGGAAATGAGGGGCTCGGTGAAATAACACGGAACATAAGGGTTGGCAGTCACAAAAACCTCGGAATGCAAAGGGGAGGTTGTGGTTGGTCATGGAAACAGATGTAGAATTTTTTCAGTTAGAAAGAATGTGGTGAAAAAATTCCCGCCGGCTGGAATCTGAACCCGCGACCTCCATAAGGTCGTGGATTCGTGGAGGTCGTGGGTTCGAATCCCACCCGGCGGGCATTTTTTCACCGGTTTCTTTCTGACTAAAAAAATTCTACATCTGGTTCTATGACCCACCACAACCTCCCCATTGCTTTCCGAGTTTTTTTTTGACTGCCAACCCTTATTTATATATATATATATATATATATATATAATAATGTAAGGATGTCCGTCGCCAGCGCAATTCATGAAGGAGCAACCGGAGTATAGGCAGCACTGTCCACTCGCCATAGAGGGTACGTGCCGAAACAGTGGAGCATCATCACCGCAGTCAAGTGACAACAATACACGGCAGCCACATCGCGAACGCTTGGAAGGAAGAAGAAGCTGCTTCTCGGCTTTTGCTCCCGGTTCAACACGACAGAGCGTGCTCCTGACTCCGTGAGCTGACTTTGGAGTCTCCCAGTCCTTCGGCCTTGGAATAATCCTCCTTACAGTTTTTGGTGGAGTGTGCGGGTCCCCTTCCCGTCCTGGCCCCAGCTTCCCACCTCATCGGCCTTCCCGAAATCGTCGAGAGGGCGCGACCCGTGTCGGCAGACGTTTTTTTTTTACCCTGGAGCTCTGCAATCTGACAATTCACCCTCCTACAATGCCTCGCGAAGATAACCCCCCACCTACGCCAACACCCATCGTCTGCTCTGGTGCGATCCATGAGCGGGATATTCACCAAGTACAACGGCACCGCTGATGATGGACGTCGACTACTGGCTTGCCGTGTTTTGAAGGGCTGAGAACTCACAACAATTGGGACAACCGCCTCAAGCTCAATAACGTGGAACCTTCTTCGACTGGGCTGGCGGAGAAATGGTTCCTGAACAACGCAGCCCGTCTTGAAACGTGGCCAGAATTTAAAGCCGACTTCCAAGCAGTATTTGGACCTCCCGCTGTACAAAAATTCCGGTCGGAGCAGCGCTTGCGCAAACGTGCACAGAAAAGTGGTTGAAAACTTCACTTCGTACATCGAGGACGTCGTAGATCTGTGCAGGAGGATCGACAGCGCCATGCCCGAAACGGACAAGATCAATAATATCCTGACAGGCATCGAAAACGATGCCTTCATAACGCTCCTCGCGAAAACCCTTAAACTGTGGCAGAGCTCGTTACCATTTGCCAGAGTTTCGACGAGCTGCGTAGGCAGCGGGCTCTAACTCGGCGACCCGTCGCACAAGATCAGTTTATATCCAGCTTGGCTGCTGACGACAGTGACGGTACATTGAGCGAATGCAATAGCTCGTGCGTGAGGAGGTGGCTCGTCAGTTGTCTAATCCCCAACGTTCCGGAGTGTAAATCTTCCCTCAGCCCTGACCTCCGCACCATTGTCGAACAACAAGTTGCTCAGTTCCTTCCAACTGCACTGCAGTCGACTCCTGTGGTTGTTGCCCCCGTGCCCTATTCCGATGCTACGCCGACAGTCCCAGTCACCACAACTCTGGCTTATACCGATTCCATACCCTCCATAGCTATGGCCACTCCACCGACCTTTCTTGACGCTGTCCAACGATGAACTTATGCTGAAGTCGCAGCCAGATACACACATACAGACTTCAGCGATGACGCCCTCGATTGTCTTTCTCCAGCCCCGCCTGCCTGTACGCCCCCCCGGCAGTCTCTGGTCCGCAGCTCACTAACCCTTAGAGGACGCTGGACAATCGTCCAATTTACTTTTCCTGCAGGGCTACTGGCCACGTGCGAGCTGTTGCCGCCGCAGTATGACAACTGGACGCAACCCTCCCACGGCTTATTCCTACGCCCCATCACAACTCATTCAGAGGGCGCCGCTTATTCGCCAGTGGATATCTATGCCCTCCGAAAGCCGTGACTTCGCCAGCCGCCGATCTTCGTCTCCGCGACGACGCTCGCTGTCTCCCATGCGTCGTCGTCCCTGCCTCAACGCAAGCGGAAAACTAGGCGCCGCAGTTGCGGAGGCAAGAACTGCGTCGTCGTCGATCTGCCCAAGACTTCCTCCCTCTCCCACAAACATCATTAGTATTGTCATAGATGGCGCCGAAATATTAGCCCTTGTGGACACTGGAGCCGTCGTTTCTGTCATGGACGCCAAACTCTGCCGCCGCTTGAAGAAGGTCACGACGCCGCACCTTGGGTTCTTATTGCGGACTGCTACGGCTCATCCAATAGATTCACTTGGCGTGTGCACTGCTCGTGCCGTTATTCGAGACGTCATATACGTTATTCAGTTCGTTGTCCTGCCTTCGTGCTCCCACGATGTAATACTGGAGTGGGACTTCCTTTCCCAACATGGAGCTGTATTTGACTGTGGCCGTGCCGAAGTAGAGCTCTTCCCGTACATGGATTCTACCGCTGATGACCCGCTTGCTTCTTCTGCCGTAAAACTGGTTCTCGCGGGAGAAGTTAGCATTCCTCCTCATTCCGCCGTCCTTGCTTCTTTGTTGTGCCCCTCTCTGTCCAATGTGACAGTACTCTTTACGCCTTCTAACCTATTCTGCCAGCGACGAAATCTTACGCTTCCTTTCTCCCTGCTTCCAACAGCCAAGCTACACTTCTCCTTTCTAACTACGGCTCATGTCCCTGCACCTTGCAACGCCGAGAGTGCGTCGGCCACGTCGAGACCATAGCTTCCGTTGTCGATGTGGATTTTCCGGGTGATTTACCAACCCTTGACGTCAGTGGACTCATCGCTCCTGCAGCAGCGACACCCCTACCGTCTGCAGATGTCTTTATTCGCGCCGTTGTGATAAGCTTTTCGTCGTCCGAACGAGACCAACTTCTTGCACTGCTGCAGCAATTTCGGACGTCTTTTGATTCTGTCCACACTGGCCTGGACGTACCACCACTGTTGAACCAACCATCGACACCGGGAGTCACGCACCCTTACGACAACGTCCCTACCGTGTTTTTCCTACTGAACGCCGCGTAATTGACAAACAAGTCGAGGAAATGCTCCAACGTGGTGTGATTCGACCATCCACGTAGTCCATAGGTATCACCGGTAGTGCTTGTGAAGAAGAAGGACGGTTCTATTCGGTTTTGCGTCGATTACCGACGGCTCAACAAGAGAGCCCGCAAAGACGTATATCCTTTGCCACGAATCGATGACGTCCTCGATTGTCTCCAAGGCGCAGTTTTTTTCTTCAATTGACTGACGCTGAGGTTATTGGCAGGTCCCCACGGCAGAGGCTGATCGTGCAAAAACGGCCTTTGTTACTCCAGATGGCCTCAATGAGTTTAACGTTATGCCGTTTGGCCTCTGCAATGTGCCTGCAACCTTCGAGCGGATGATGGACAACATTCTCCGTGGACTCAAATGGCAGACGTGTCTTTGTTACCTGGATGATATTGTGGTCTTTTCCTCCAGATTTGTCAACGCATCTCATTCGACTTGAGCAAATTTTGACGTGCTTAACTACCGCAGGACTACAGCTAAACTTCAAGTAGTGCCGTTTTGCTGCCCGACAGCTTACCATCCTCGGCCACGTTGTCTCTAAAGCTGGTGTCCTGCCGGATTCTGCCAAGTTGCGTGCTGTGGCAGAGTTCCCGAAGCCGACATTAGTGAAGGCCCCTTCACAGCTTCATTGGGCTTTGTTCGTACTTTCGCCGCTTCGTACGGAGCATTGCATCCCTCATCGCGCCACTGACACAGCTCCTCAGCAAGGAAGGCAGTATCTCTGAGTGGTCAACGGCTTGCGACGACGCTTTTACTAAACTGGGTCACCTCCTCACATCTCCGCCAATCCTGCGCCATTTCGTCGATTCTGACGCCCCTACCGAGATTCACACCGATCCGAGCGGAGTCGGTTTGGGGGCACTTCTCGCACAACGGAAGGCAGGTTATGACGAGTATGTGGTCACCTACGCAAGTCGTACGCTCACAAAAGCCGAGACCAACTATTTTTGTGACAGAGAGAGAATGCTAGCTGTTGTTTGGGCGCTTGCAAAGTTCCGTCCGTACCTCTACGGCCCGCCCTGTCGAGGTTGTTATGGGCCACCACTCGCTTTGCTGGCTGTCCTCACTCAAAGATCCGTCCGGTCGCCTAGCACGCTGGGCTTTGCGACTTGAGGAATATGATATTCGCGTTAACTATCGGTCAGGCCGTAAGCACCATGACGCTAATGCCCTTTCTCGCTCTCCGTTGCCGCATGAAACTGAGCGACTCTCGACTACCGATTGTTACCTCTCACCACTGGAGATACACTTCATGTCATCTGAGCAAAAGAAAGATGCCCTGGATTCCTCCATCGTAAAATTCCTGTTAGGGTCATCGGCGAAAGGTGCATAATCTCGATATATATATATATATATATATATATATATATATATATATATATATATATATATATATATATATATTGCGAATCAGAATAGGAAATTAGAAGCTCGATGAAAATAAGACAAAAATAAAGTTTAACCGTCCAAGAAAAACCTCGGAAAGCAAAGGGGTGGATATGGTACGTCATTGAAAGAGATAAATAATTTGAAAATAAAGAAAGTGGAGAGAAAATACCCGCGAGGTAGGAACCGAACCCACGACCTGCAGAATACCGGCCTGGTGCGATAACCACTACGCTACAGGCGGGGCTATTTTCCCCTCCACTTTCTGGGCTATTTATGTCAATGTAATTTTTTCCAGTACTTGGGGGTGGTAGCCAGCGCCACACCAACTTCTCGGGGTAAAGGGGACCCTTCTTTTTAACCCCCAGGCCACGGGGCGGCTCTCTAGCATCCACCGTGGTCCCGCGTAATTCGCGCCAACAGCGCCAAAATCCTCCCCTAGTGGTACGTGGCGTCTGAAAACGTTGCATTTAGCGTCATGGGCAACGAGTGGCGAGGAGGAAAGGAGGTTGGTGACGTCGCGGACACTGATGACGTCATTTTTTCCGCGGCAGCCGGTCCGGGCCGCCGCGCGCCGGCCGCAGCAACCGATGCCACGGCCGGGCTGAAGGAGCGGCGGGCGCGCACTTTCATGAAAGTGCGCGTTCGCCGCTCCTCCAGTCCGGCCGTGCCGACGCTCGCCCAACTTCCGCGCATCCGCTGCTCATGGGCGGCTCGGCAATGGCACCAGGCGCGAAAGTTGGACGAGCGGCGGCGATGCCTCGGAATGGCCGCCGCCCGTCGTTTGGTATGTGTGTGCAGTAACGTGTTTAACAATTGACCGAAGAAACATTGATTGATTGATTGTGGGGGTTTAACGTGCCGACGCAACGCAGGCGATGAGGCGCGCGTAGTGGAGGGCTCCGGATTAATTTTGACCACCTGGGGATCTTTATCGTGCGCCAAAATCTCGTACACACGGGCGTTTTTGCTTTTCGCCTCCATCAGAAAAGCGGCCGCCGTGGCCGGGAATCGAACCCGCGACCTTGTGCTCAGCAGCGCAACGCCTTAGCCACTGAGCCACCGCGACGGGTACGAAGAAAACATGTTGTATTAGTATGTTTTCTGGTGTCGAATTGTTGTCTTTGTGGCTATATGATTTGGAGCGTTACACAAACATTCTTTTCGCTTTTCTTTTATTCAAAATTCTTATGAAGACATATTTGATTCGAAGTCATGAAAACACATGCACTACACAAATATAATGCACATACATTTTATGTACACTCTGTTGGACTCTAAGCAAAAATATGACATGCAAATTTAGGCATGCAACATTGCAGAATAGGAAAAAACGTGCAAGATGCACATTTAGGTACACAAGAATTGATTACGCAAGAATAACTTCGAAGTTCTAATCACTATACATATTTTTTTTTCGCGCACACCTCGGCGGGAGAAGGAAAGAAATTGAAAGTTCCACTCAATTTATACTTATTTCTTGGGCTCGCCTCGAGGCGTGAATGTTTCTTTAGACTTTCCAAAAATTCGTTTCAGTTCAGAGACACAGTAAACGGGAACCTATAATTTAAAAGAAAAGCACGCACAGGTATGCTTCAACGCCTGCCTTTTGGGCCAGTTAACGCAAACTCTGAAAAGAAGCGTTGACCCGACCATACACTTCCGAGAAATCTTGTTCACACCAACAAAATGCAGCGAGTAAAAAACTGTTGCAACACGATAACCGCCACTATTGACCACTCATTGATAGATTATATCTGCGTACAAAAATAATGGCGCAAACACGTCGTATAATACAGAACACAATCGCAACACAAATCGAGCGCACCCGTCTTTTCTTTTAATGGCGCGTGAACAGTCTGATTATGAGGGGGAGGAGGACGCGCACAAAAAAAGTTTTTCTGTATTGTAAGCCGAATGTACCGAGCTCATTACTTGCAGATATCGGCTAGGTTGTCACACGATACTCCCTAGCTCGTGTCTGGGCAGCGCCTCTTATCTCATCCTGTCCGATATCGATTCTAATTAATTTAGAACTATGGAACAGCAAAGCCACTCGCGATAAGATTACATGGCGCGGGCGCGCAGGTTAGATTGAACAGCAAAGCCGGCAATGCTACCCTTTTTTTTTATGAGCGAAACGCTTGCAATGGCAGCTGCAGACAACGCATGTATTTCGGCTTGGCCTTCCACTGCTCCCTGTGCAAATTGACTGGCATTGAACACCGCGGTTTTACGTCAGATTTTTCGGAGCTCTGAAGCAACGTTTGGAAGCAGTTTTTGCCGCAAATATTCGTTTTGGAGCAAGATGGCACCGGAAAAATTGGTTAGGGCACGCCACCACGCGCCAACAATCGCCGTGGTAATAGGTACGCAGTCAATGACAAGAAGCGCGTACAGTTGAGCTTGCCTTCTTTGTGAGCAGGTGCAGCGTGATAACTTTGGAAGGGTTGAGGTGATTCACCACAGGAAACGTCCAATGAAGTCTCGAACCGTCCTCGACTTGGGGCCCCACTCAAGACTCAAACCCACTGCACGAAACAACAACAAAAAATACATCGATAAGAATCCTGAATCGACGTTCAAGCAGTTACTAAGGCAATCGCAAAACGGCAATGCCGCCTCAAATTCACCCTAAGAGCAAGAGTCTGCGCGCCGAATGCGTGTTTACTTCTATTAAAACTTTGTGTACCTGCAAGGCTGGGATATATTTGCACATTAGTTTCCACTCCAAGACGACTGACATGTCTCATTAACTTCACGTTACATGTGCGAAGTGAAAATAGAAGACTGCAATCAGTCGGCTTCTAAGGAATTCACTATAACTTGTACAAAGCTAATTTGCTTACCTGTCATTTTTGGAGAAGACGAGAAACTTGGCCGTGCTGTTTCGCCCTGTGTTGCTGCACCACAGAGCTGCGCAGGACTGGTGACGCTCCTTCCCCCGCGGCCCCATATTTAGAATACATTCGTATATATTTTATAATGCAGCGAAACTTTCAGACCGTGGAGGCGTTTAGGCAACCCGCGCAGCGCTTCGCACGCCGGCTCGCTTACACACGCACCGAACTGGCCCACCGTGCGCGCCCAGAGAAAAAAAAAATATATATTGGTGCCGGTGAGCTGTTGCGCATGCGTGAGGAGGCGCGGAAGCATGCGTGGTGTGGAAAGAAAGAAACGATGAGATGCCGGGAGGATATGGTACGTCATTGAAAGAGATAAAGAATTTTGGAAATAAAGAAAGTGGAGAAAAAATGCCCGCCAGGTGGGAACCGAACCCACGACCTCAAGAACACCGGTCTGGTGCGACAACCACTACGCTACCGGCGGGGCTACTTTTCCACCACGAAGGCAACGTTTTCAAAGGCACGCTCAAAAAACTTTCGAAACTCTTCAAACAACTTATTTTTTGAAATAATGGTAAAATTAATAAAATCACAGTCTCTATTGAGTTACCCCCCAAATAATAACATTGTTCGTAACTACAACCTTGGCCTGCGGAATAGCAGGCACAACCGATTCGGCAAAAATACGCTTTACTTCTTTTTTTGTTAGTTTTAAAACAGCCTGTTTTTATTTTCCACTTATATAATTGAACACTATTCTTCGCGTTTTTGTGGCACTTTGTTTAAATTTGCGGTCACTAAAACGTTTCAATCCAAGCCAATGATGAAACTAAGGCGAGCGCGATGTATAATGACGACCCATGACGACACAGACGACCTTGATGTGAGCCGCATAGATGCTAGCGCCAGATTCCTCTCTAGTGTATACTGTAAGAAACTCAATGATTTAGACAGCCAAGGAACCGAGGGGATCCAGCGACAAAGGCCCGAAGAAGCTCGAGCAGCCGAAGAAGCAGGGGCAGCCAGAACTGAACACGATCACGCTGGGCATGCTGCGCGCTTGATGCGTGTGATTGTCCGTGGGGATTGTCCTGCTTGAGCTTGGATTTCGGCCTGAGCCTTAATTCCTTGACCCGGACCTCTCTTCTTTCGTTACAATCACCTCCTCGTGACAAGGAGCCATCCTTGCGACTTCATGGCGAGGGCGAGACGATGGGCGCGTGGTAGGGCTTTAAACGGTTGGCGTCGCCAGTCTCGCGGCCACGGCGACGAAGATCGTCAGATGGTGTGAGCGGCTCCACGAGGTGGCTTACTGGTGATGCGCGCTCTTTGATGGGATACGGGCCATGCTATCTGGCGAGGAACTTAGAAGACAGGCCAGGCGGTGTAAGCGGTATCCATTGCCAACCAGGGATCCAGGGGGAAAGGCGGCGGAGATGACCCACCGAGGTCATGTTGGTTCTTTTGGCGACTTTGTTCACTGGACGTGAAGGAACGAGCTAACTGGCGACATGATTAAGCGTGTCGCACTATCTCGGAGACGGGCTTGCTTTACGAGGCATCGGAGCTGTATAGGAGGATGGCGGCTATGGTGCATGAGGGCTCGGGTCCGTAAATAAGGAAAAGGGGAAAAAACCCTGTGGTGGTTTGCGTTGCGGTATTATACGCGAAAGTAACCAATGGAAGCACCACGTCCCAGTTAGAGTGGTCGGATGATATGTACATGGCATGCATTTCACCAAGCGTGCGATTGAATAGTTCCGTCAAACCATTGTCTGCGGGTGGTACGCAGTACACGTTCGGTGTACAATCTTGTATTCACTAAGGAGAGCTTCCAGAACTTCGGAGAGAAAGACTCGTCCCTCTGTCGCTGAGAAGCTCCTTGGGAGAACCATGACGTAGTAGATGAAGTGATGAAGAAGGAGCAGGGCGACGTCACGTGCCGTAGCGCTTGTAAGCGCGGACGTTTCCGCGTAACGCGTAAGATGGCCTACGGCGACGATAATCCACCTGTTCCCAGAAGGCATGATTGGTAACAGTCCGTAAAGGTCAATTCCAACGCGGTCAAAGGGGCGGGATGGGCACGGTAGAGGTTGAAAGTCAGCTTGAGGCTTGGAATGGGGTAGCGGATGTACTTGCGGACCAAAACTAAACATTCCCTTCCAGTAATACCTCTGACGTTGCCTAGCGTAAGTTTCAAGGACGCCAGCTTGGGTGGATTGGGGGTCAGCGTGGAAAGCTGCACATCTTTCGGCTCGCAGATGGCGTGGTATTACGAGCAGCCATTTCTTTCCTCCGTTGAACATACAGTTCCGACGGTATAGAAGAAGAAGACCCGACGCACAGTGAAATGAGCTCCTTGCCGTCGTAGTGCTCGAGGTTGGGAGGTTGGCCGCCGGGGCAGTAAGGTACGTTATAATAGAAGAGACTCAAGGGTCTTGTTGCTGGTGAAGGGTCAGGTCAGCAAGCGTGAGCGCAGAGACAATGGACACCGGTGAATCGGGGCACGTCGTTAAACTTGGCAGAGGCGAGCGAGAGAGGGAATCGGTGTCAGAGTGTTTGCGCCCTGATATGTTAACGACGCGAAGGTCGTATTCTTGAATACGTAGGGCCCAACGTGCAAGTCGTCCCGTGGGGTCTTTGAGAGACGACAAACCAAAATATCGCGTGGTGTTCGGTGACAACGTCAAATGTGCGGCCGTATAAGTAAGGCCGGAATTTTCCCAAGGCCCAAAGAATGGCCAAGCACTCTTTTTAGATGCGACTGCATCTCATTCACTCGCCTTGTCCCTCAATACGGCGTTGTTGTGGTCCGTCCACACCCCTCCCCCATTCTCCTCACCGCGCGAGTTGCGCTCTCCGCCCGCTCACTCCCTCTCCTCTCCGATAGCGAACTATCTCTCGCGAGGGGCATTGTATTGGATTCGATTGGGTTGGCTTGGATTGGATGGCTTGGCTTGGTTTGGATTGGATTTGATGTATTAGATTTGGATTGGATTGGATTAAAGGGGATTGTGTTGGATTGTGTTGCGTCACAGCCGCGCCATGTTGCGTCAGAGCCGCGGTCGTTCCAGCACCGGCGTTCCGATTTCCATCGATGCGTTCAATGGAGCCTAACAATTCTGCTGACCAACCCCACCTTCCCCCCACAACATCACTCGGTGGCAGTGGGCCAGTCTAGCACGGGTGAGCACTGCGCGGTCTCCATCGGCAGTGGCAGCGTTACGGTCAGGTCACGACCGTGTACCTCGCACCCAACCTCTCACGTGCTCAAATCGAAGAGTACGTGCACAACGCGTTGGAGGAGTCCCACTACAGCGTCAACTGGACCACACCGTTCCTCTTGGCCGGAGACTTCAACATGGACGTGCGCAGGTACGATTGGTTCGTGCGTCACATGGCGGTCAAGTACTTGCTGGAGTGCATGACTAGTGCCCCAACTTCGATACGGGGCATGTGCATAGAATTTATATTCGCTGCAAATGCACGGTGGTCCCGTTACTTCACCATCAACTACCCGTACACTTCAGCGAGCACAAGGCCATCATCGTTAACGTTACGCCGCGTGTTAAATAAAGAATACATCACGCGCGTTCCTCACACGTTTCACGCAATTAGGGAATCAACTCAACGGAAACACCAAGGGAACCCTCAAGATGAGTCGCATCTCCACAGGGTTCCCCTCGCGGGAAGGTGGGGTAATTTTTCCGTTACGAAATAATTGAACTCCGCTTTCGTGAGGGTCCGGCTGGCATACCCAACAACGTATTTCGGGTAGCCAGACTTTCGCTGTGCGAGAACAGCACCGAGGCCGACACCACTGACGCCCGTTTGCACTTCCGTTGGGGCGCTGGGTCATAGTGGCGCAAAATGGGTGGTGATGTGAACAAGCACCGTAAAGCAGAAAAAGCCTCGTAACAGTCTGGCGACCACGAAGTGATTCCATTGTCGCTGCCGAGTAGTCTTGTTAGGGGCGCAATGATGGAAGCGAAATTTCGGACAAACCGACGGAAATAAGATCAGAGGCCAATGAAGCTGCGGAGGGCCTTGAGTGACGTCGGCTTGGGAAACTCCGCGACTGCCTGCAGCTTGTTTGGGTCAGGTAGAACACCCTTCTTGGACACCACATGGCCTAAGATTGTCCATTTGCGGGCCCCGAAGCGACACTTTTTCAAGTTTAGTTGAAGTCCAGCGGCCGTCAGGCAGGGCATAATTTTTTTAGGCCGGATGAGGTTTGTCTCGACATCTGGAGGAAACATGACAACATCGTCTAAGTAACAGAGACACGTTTTCCACTTGATACCTCTTAAGTTGTTGTCCAACATCCGTTCAAATGTTGCGGGCGCGTGCCAAAGGCCACATGGCATTTACATTAACCTCAAAGGGTGTTTTCGGTCGGTCAGATTCAGCCATCGCAACCTGCCAATAGCCGTATCGCAAATATAATGAAGAGAAAAATTCCGCACCGTGTAGACAGTCAAGGGCACCGTCAATGCGAGGCAATGGGTATACATCTTTGCGGGTAACCTTGTTAAGCCTCCGATAGTCAACGCAAAAAGGGATGGAGCCGTCTTTTTAGTGACGGGCACTACCGGCGATGACCACGGGCTTTGCGACGGTCGGATAACACCTCGCCGAAGCATGTCTTCCACTTGCTCACCAATGACGCGGCGTTCAGATGGTGATACTCGATATGGACGCTGGCGCAAACGTGACTGTGCGCCAGTGTCGATGTGATGGGCGACAGTTGACGTATGGCGCAGGCAGTTTGGTTTGAGGTCAAAGGAATAATGGAAGGGGCTTAGCAGTGCGAGCAATTATGTTCGCTGCGTTAAGGTCAAGCTGCTGTCCAATGAAGAGGCCAAAGCGTCGGCTGGTAGCGGATGGGCATGGGAGGACGGAGTGGTGAGAGCGTTGATGTCCAGGGCAGATGTACTTTCGTCATCGTCGAAGTAGAGAATGGAGGGCATGGTTCAATATTACCGAGGGATTCGCCGGGCAGCTAACTGAAAGGGCAGGGGGTCGGATTCGCAATCCACATTAACGTGCAGCCAGACTGGAGCTCCAAAACGGCGAAAGGAAGGGGTAGGTTTTTCCGGAGCAGGAATACTTCGGAAAGAGTAAACAAAACAGTGTCATCAGAGGTACAGTAGCAAGACAGAGGTACAAGAATAGAGCTGTACGGCTGGATAGGAGCGTCTTCGGAGATGATGATTTTGTCGCTGGAAGAGGACGAACCGGAAAAAATCGCCCAAAGTCTCATCATATTGAGCAGTTAACTCGAACCTCGGCACCGGCACAAGCGATGATCGGGTGATGGCGAGACAGGAAATCTCAGCCCAGGCTAATGTCGTGGGAACACGAGGCCAGGACGACCAGCTCAATGAGGTAAATGGCATCTTGAATAACTACTCGCGCTGTACACGTCGCAAAGGTTCGACTTGTTCAGCGCTCGCGGTACGAAGCGAAAGGCCTGTCAGTGGTGTGGTAACTTTTTTCACTGATCACAGAAATAGCGGCTCCTGTATCTACGAGGGCGACTCTGCGTATACCGTCAATTGTTACGTCGATGACATTTCTTGGGGGCAATCGAGGTCTTGTGCATTTCGACGGGTGCGCAGTTCGTCCCTCGTGAACTGCGGACGTTAGTTTCCCTCTTGGACATCTTCGGGGCGGCGACGCATGGGCGACAGTGAGCGGCGGCGTGGTGACTGTGAACGGCGGCTGGTGGCAACGGCGCGAGTGGACGGCAACTAATCAGGAGTTGGACCAGGATCTGCGCCACGACGAAGCAGCGGCGGCTCATAGATCAACATGGGATGGGGTGAGTAAACAGCGGCACGAAGTGTGTCGGGACGACATTGTGGCACACGGCGGCCCGGTATGCGGCAGGCGAAGCAGATAGGCCGGATGTTAGGTGTTCGCCAAGGAGTGGCGACTGGCAGCGTCATCTGATAATGGGGCGGCTATAACGTTGGCCCCACACGACGAATTGCGGAGAACTGGCGTCGAGCTCGGGCCGCTAATTGAGCGTAAGTGAGCCGTGCGGTGTCTTGAGCAGAAAGTTCAGATGTCGGAAGCGCTTCGGCGATTTGCTCCTTAATAACAGTTTATAGAGGAGGAGCTAGAGATAATGGCGTCTCGTGAACGTGGGGCACGCAGGAAATTGGGCGCGCCACCTCTTCACGCACAAAATCTTGTATTTTTGCCCAAAGGGAAGGGTTTTCCGAAGAGACAGCAAGGCCCGACACGGTATTCACTGGTCCCAAAGATTAACGGGCCACGAACCGGCGCCTGCACAGTTCGTCGTAGCTCTGGCATAGACTTATAACTTGACTCCGCATGGTCGGATCTTTCGCAATGAGCATCTGAAAAGCACCGTCGTCGATGCCTTTCAAGATGTGCCGGATCTTCTCGGCGTCAGTCATTGCGGGGTCGACCCGCCTACACAAGTCAACGACGTCTTCGATGTAGCTGTGGAAATTTTCTCCCAGCTGCTAAGCTCGTCCGCAAAGGCGCTCTTCGGCGAGAATTTTTCGCACGGCATGGCGATCAAAGGCTTCTAAAAAGGGCGTTTTGAAGTCAGTCCAGGTATGAATGCCTGTCTTGTTCTTGTTGTACCACAGCTCTGCGACCTTCTCGAGGGGAAACATTAGTCCCATCTTCCCGAAGGGAACGCTGAGTAGATGCGGAGCAACTCGGGGTTCCTTTGTGTTCGTACAACTTCATCGCAAGAACGGAGTGAAGTGGAGTCAACCGCAGCAAGCGCTGAACTGAACGCGCGCAGCGCGCTACCCGATTTACATTCAAGGTTGAAGGAGAAGAGACGAGAGGAGGAGAGATGCGCAAGCGCCGAGCATTCGCGCCGACGAAGCTCAGGGTCCGCCGCTCGCGTCAAGCGTTTTGCGCTTAGCGTCGCGTGCCCTTCGCTGCGCAGCTTTCTCTTGGGTGGTGCTGACGCTCGCTGGCGCCAACCCACTAACTGACAGGACTGTTGCTTCCATCACACTTTATCGGAATAACGGAGTGAAGTAGAGTCAACCGCAGCAAGCGCTTAACTGAACGCGAGCAGCGCTCTACCCGATTTCACTCAACGTTGAAGGAGAGGAGACAAGAGGAGAGATATGCGCAAGCGCCGAGCATGCGCCACGAAAGCAGAAGCGAGAACGCGGGAGAAGCGAAAGCAAAGTGGACGCAGCTGGTACGAGACGCAGCTGTACGACAGTATCGCGCAACTGTGGCAGAGAGGGAAAGAGGAGAGTTGCTCATTCACAGTGTGAGTGCGGACGCCGACGTGGGACATGCCCATACTATAAGATGCTCCGCATCTAAAATCACGTGTTGAGCTTCGTCGGGTCGTCCCATCTGTTGTAGTTGCTGACGCACTCGTATGGCGAAAGCCAATCGTCAGCGTCATAGTCTCCAGTGCCGGAGAACTTGGCAGGATCCCGCTACCAGAGCGCGCCAGAGCAGATCACAGGCGAGGGCATCGGCTGCGGTTGAGTGGCATTGTCGCTACCGGGCATGGTTGGGGTTGGAAGCCACCGATTTCAACGTTCCAGGGTGATGGCAGCTGAGCTCGAACCCGCACACTCCACCGAAGTGTAGTGGGGTTTATTTAGACAGCCAATGAACCCAGGCGATCAAGCGATGGAGGCTGAAGAAGCTCGAGCAGCCGAAGAAGCAGGGGCAGCCAGAACTGAACACGATCATGCTGCGCATGCTGCGCGGTTGATGCGTGGGGATTGTCTGGGGAGATTGTCCTGCTTCAGCTTGGATTTCAGCCTGAGCTTTAATCCCTTGACCCGGACTTCTCTTCGTAGTTTATATATATATATATATATATATATATATAAATAAGGTGAGTAGAGACAGGGACACACGAGAAAGACGTAGAAAATATAAAAGGTTTACTGACGTTTCAGGAAGAGGACTCTAAAGAAAGGAAGTCATCTTCCTCAAACGTCAGTAAACCTATTTATATTTTCTACGTCTTTCTCGTGTGTCTCTGTCTCTACTAACCTTATTTTTTTCGTGCTCTGTGTGAGTTTTTATCTTTCCAGACTATATATATATATATATATATATAGATATATATATATATATATATATATATATATATATATATATATTTAAGACAGAAATAAGGGTTGGCCGTAAAATAACCTCGGAAAGCAAAGGGGACGATGTGGTAGTAATTGAAACAGATAAAGAATTTGGAAATAAGAAACTGGGGAAAAAATGCCCGCCAGGTGGGATCCGAACCCACGACCTTTCTCTCTTATGTATATATGCATATATATGAGAGAAATAAGGGTATGCAGTCTAGAAAACTTCGGAAAGCACAGGCGATGAAATGGTAGCTCACGGAAACAGATAAAGAATTTGTAAAGAAAGTGAAGAAAAATGCCGCCAGGTAAGATCCGAACCCACGACCTCCAGGATACCGGTCTGGTGTGATAACCACTACGCTACCGACGGGGCTATTTTCCCCTCCACTTTCTGGGGTATTTATGTCAATGTAATTTTTTCCTGTGCTCGCGGGTGGTAGCGAGCGCCACTCCGACTTCTCGGGTGAAGGCGACCTTCTTTTTAACCCCCGAGCCGTGCCCCGAGTGTCTACGACATGTCGAGAGTGGTCGACCAGCGTTGAACCCTGTTAAGCTTCCTATGGCACCAAGACTGCCAGAACAGAGGCCCTAGCAATGCATGTAGCGTATCAGAACAGGAAATGAGGGGCTCGTTGAAATAAGACAGAAAAAAGGGTTGGAAGTCAAGAAAACCTCGGAAAGCAAGGCGACCTATCGCTTTCTAAGGGAAAATGCCCGCCAGGTTGGATCCGAAACCACGACCTCCAGAATACCGGTCTGGTGCGATAACCACAAGGCTACCAGCGGGGCTATTTTTCTCCTCCACTTTCTGGGGTAATTATTTATACGTAATTTTTTTTTTGCTGTGCTCACGGGTGGTAGCCAGCGCAACTCCGACTTTCTTTCCAATTCTTTATCTGTTTTCATGACCTACCATTTCCTCCCCATTGCTTTCCGAGGTTTTCTTCACTGCCAGCCCTTATTTCTGTCTTATTTCAACGAGCCCCTCATTTCCTATTCTGATTCGCTATATATATATTTCTATATATTATATGCAGTACCTAAACATTTATTCTACAGAGAAACGTCTTCACTACTACATATTTCTGTTAAACGCTGAACAGAATGGCTGGGTTTTACGCATAAGGCTGACTAGAGCAAATCGCCGAAAGTCTTCTACAGCTTTGCGCGTTTATTTTTGAATCTCGGGGGATACCAAATGTCCGAAACTGAAAAAAAGATCAATTGGCGACTTTCTAGAAATTCAGATTTAGTTACGTAATAGGTAGACAAATTCTGGTGCAGCTGCACTAATGTTGCAAGTCTATAAAACAGCCGAGCTGGGGGTCGGCCAAGCTTCTGCCCACACTGACAGCGGATCCTAGGAAAGAGGGAGCAGCTGAACCCGAACAGCGCGAAGCCGTTTTGGACGGCACTGTAAAGCGCAGAGCATTAATATATGAGCGCAGTTTTATTGAGTAACAATCATGGTCGTCTTCCAACGTCACGGCCGCGTGGGGCAAATCCTTTTGTAGCGCGTCCTAGCTTTGGTAGACCTCCAAGTCTTTGTCAGCTGATCCGGTTGCCGTCTCCATGTTTAGACCGGGAAGGGATGGCGTGACAGATTCGTCGCCATCGTCTTGGGCGCAGCGGACCCGCATCGCTGAGGTCGCTACACGACGAAAACGACTACGGCGGGAGCTCCTCATGTGGCGTAAGCCCAAGCCTAAACCTGGACGTCGCTGGGCGGTCGCCGAGAGGGGCGCGCTCAAGTGCGGTGGGTGTTCTTTTTTTGCTAAAGCCAATGAGTGAAGTTCCTGTCCGGCCCCTCGCCCCGGGAACACCGGGCGGACACCGCGATGCAGGCGCTCAAGTGTGCTTGGGGTTTTTGTCTACGCCGGACGGATTTGTGTCGGCCTAAATAGCCCTGCCGTTAAAGTATCAGTATCCGCATATTCATATCATTTCCAGCATGAAAGAAATACCTTCACAAACTATAAGGGCGCAACGCCACGAAAAAAAAAATGTGTTCGAACTTGGTACTGCAATCGCAGGCAAAGTAGGCACGTTAAGCAATGCTCACGTTACAATTGATGGAAGCTTCAATTTTTAGATACTAGCATGATGTGTTGCTTCTGCTTTATTTTTTCCGTCATTGTCGTATGATCTTAGTGAGCTGTGAATCCTTATGACGTCTACCCGCTGTCCATTCCACTCCTATCACCGGTTTTGAAGGAGTTAGGCGTCAACTAATGTGTTCCGGTATCAGCACTTCCGGATTTCTTAAGCATGCAAACAACATTAAGTATAAAAACGACACTTCTTCCATGAATATGAAATATATTAAGTGGTTCCGACCCCAACTGGGGGATTTTCACGCCCCTAATAATGTTTCGGGGCCCGCGCTGAAGGAAGTACCTTTTTGGGATCTTTGAGTGATTCACTGCGGCGACACTTCTGTGCTTAGCCATGTAAGACAGCTCTCAAGCGCTACCGCTAGTCATTTTTTTGTCCGAGTATTTATTTAGGACATAACCATTTTGTAACCATGAGGAACCTTGTAACTCGCAGTATTGGGGAATAAATCTGCTTTAACCTGACTTGTGCGAGTGTTGTCCATTGTCCAAACAAACACTAGGAAATATGTGCTTTACATGAAAACGCCGCTCTATACTTGATACAAAAGTGACAAAAAGTTCTTGTTTTAAATAACAGAAGCTATTAATTCTTCATTCACATGCGTTTTTATGCATTAAAAAAAGTATGCAGCAAGTATATTGAACTAAAGGAAGCTTGTAAGAGACACTATAGCTTAGTAACGTAATCTCATCTACTTAAGGTTAAAACCTTCTCGTACTTGACTCCTGCCTTCGTCAAGAGTCTGCCCTGGGCATCAAATCTTGATTTTGTTCTTTTTAAATACCGTTTAATACCATGTTGATAGAATAAAACCTCTCTTGTGATGCCCCAATAAACCAAAAGACAGTATGCACGAGTACTGAGAAGTTGTGGCAAATTTTACAAAGCCCAGAAACTGGCCAACTTCCCTATAACGTTAGCCACAAAAGCTACACAAGTATAAAAAGGGCTACTAGTCTATTTAGATGCTTCTGATTTCTACTTTCTGGCAGTAACAGGTAAAAACCTTGGTTGAAAACACCTAAATAATTGCTGTTGAATCATAATGAGTAATCTTGGGTATTTCAAAAAGATACGCCCGCGGTGAAATAAAACTATTCGATTACTAATGCTGACGTGACATTACTCATGCGTGCTTCATGCTTGCGACAGCAGGGGACCTTTCAAACTGTTGTATTCTCATTATGCGTTGTCAAATCGTCACCCAGTATTCGTCTTCATACTGCAATCACCACAGCTATTTTCCAAAAACACTGCCGTTCGTTTACACGCGAAAGAGTGCAGCTACAAGCTTTCTTGGCGTAAAAGCCTTCTACACGACATGCAACAATGGGTGAGTGTAAGAATCGGAATAAAGTTAAACAAGAAATGGCCGCCTACCTGCTCCTTTCGTTGCAACTGTCGAAGAAAGACGATAGTAGACTGACGCCTCTGCCAAGTAAATACCTCCCTCCTCTTTCCGCTCACCTATCATGCTGCTCACCTCCCGTATCGTCCCTCCCAAGATAACAAGGTAGAGGTTTGCTCAAGTCAATTTAAATTTACCTTGTTTCCACTGCTCCAAGCCGGGTGCCTCGATGCCAGCACTGCCGAACGGCGGAGACTTGCGTTAATCGATGCACCCTACTACAGCGCTTATAAAACCACGTTGCCCTACTCCACGAGCGTTCCAAGCGGAATGTGGAACCTATCTAGTGGAACCTTTCGTAGCTGTTTCCGTTTCATTTCCTAAATGTCGCCAAAAGCTATAGTAGCTCCGGCAACAGCAGGCGACTGTTTTCTACAGTTGATGTAGAATGTCACTGTGCTATCGCAAAAAACCAAGCATCCATAATTTTTTTTATTAAGAAACACTGCAACTATCAATTATGTAATGGTTTTTCGGCCTTATATTTGCGTACTGTCCTGCTCTTGTTCAACAGTGTTCACAAGTATGAGCATTGACAACGGACTTAGACATTTGCATTCGGCTGCGGGTACATAAGGCTATTGCGCAGCTTCGGTTTCACTTTGGCCGGCTGGTTCAATCCAGTCACAGACAGGTTGTGAACTGGTGTGATGTTCACTTCGTTTCCTCTGTAGCACATTGCGTATAGCATGTGCTCTGTGTCGACTCGTGTAATAGCTAACTACAGCGGGTCCTAGCTGTAACTAGTTTTATTAAATTCTCTTTTCGACAGACAGACAAAAATTGCTGCATTCAGGCAGGCCAAGGGTGACTATCGTCTTCTAAAAAGCCGGAAAGAAACTCGGTGCGCTAGCCACGCTGCTATCATATAAATACTACAATTTAGGCTATTCACAGGAGCTCGGGCGTTTAAATAGCTGAATCCTGTCTTTCGAGTTTGTGTTTCAGTGATATTGTGTTTGAACGCAACCGCCGCGGTTGGCATATTTTGGCCTGAAGGGAATCCGGACATTTCGGCTTAGAACATTTTGGTACACGACGTTTCGGCGCGGAAATTTCACTTAACGGGCATTTCCGTGTAGCAACAATTCTGCGCAAGGACATCGTAACCCAATGTTTCAGGTATTCATCTCTAGTATTACTCTCTTCATCAGGTATAAGGGTTTTGACGTTTGAGAGGTACCTGCCGGCGCACTGCGTGCCAAGGCAACACGAAAACAAGTGTTGATTGTGCGCTTAAAACCATGATAGGAGAATAGACGTGATGACTTTTGGCTGCCTTTTTTATTCTGTTGAGTAAGGCTTGGTATTTATATTGGCTTCACTATTCTTTGGTATACTGGCCTTGGAAAAGTTTGTTAACATTTAACTGAGCACTGATTTTGCGGTTAAAATTAAGGCCTCCAGGAAAGTTCAAATCATGTGACGAGAGTGAACATAAAATCCAGTTTAAGTAAGCTGATAGCTTCAATAAAATTATTTGACAGCAAATCATGGTAAATCACATAACGCTGGAAGATGTACTGCCTTTAGTTCATTCGACTCCCAAAGTAATAAAAACACGGCGAAAACGATTGGACGCGTATCTGCTTGCGACCCTGAAAATATCTCCGAAGGACGAGTCTTCTGCCGCTTCTTCCACGTAACCCTTTCTCAACTATCCTCTCTCATCCTTCACGATCCTCCCATCCTCCCTTCTCGCGCCTCTCGCGATAAGCTCGTGGTAGAATTGTTGAATGCAATTCATTTTTTCCTACCTTAAAACTGCTTGCACGCCATCTGTTAGGAGAGTGTGTAGCTTTTTCTTTTTATTTTGTTTCTGCTTCTGCTGCCTGGACCATGTCGTGATGCATGGAACAGTACGAGCAGAAGTGCCGGTTTTTTTGTGGCTGCTTTTATCTGGCACGAGCTGGAGTGTTTCCGCCCCATTTCTATTGCGTTGGTTTTTGCTTGCTGTCGTAAAAATAAACCCACGTTAGCACGCGATGTCGCCAATCGTATATGCGCGTCTTCTTGCATTCGTCTCGCTGCGCGCCCCGCCTACGCGTTCAGAGCGAACGCGCCGCCGTAAACAAAGCAGAAAGTCATACCGATTGCTTCCAAAATGCCGCCTTTATTTCCGAAAGGCTCGTAACCCCGCCATTCACCGCACACCAGATCACAAGCATCCACTGCGGCCGTTGAGAACAACCAGTTGTTGTTAGTCGCCCTACCTTGCTACAAACCGATGCATCAAAAATTTCCCCGCATTTCCCCGAGGGGAAGAATGTGAAAGTGCGAATGCAGGAGTTGAATTTGCGCGGTTCGGTAATGTTCGCGAAAGAGAGATCACACACACACACAACTACAAAGAAAGAAAGATGCATTTATTCACAGACACCTATTTGTGTTGTCGTTGTACTTGATTGCTAGAGCGGAATCTCAGCTTTGAAATTTCGTGTCAGTACTCCTTTAAGCGGGTGCATTAGCCCTTCTCACGCCCGATTCCTGGCCAATCCCCCACGTGGGTATGTGCCATGTCAGCGGCCAGGCAGCGCGCGCCCATCTCCCCCCGTTGCCAAGGAAGACGAGGAGCGCGCGCACCCGCAGCTGTTGCTATGTGGACGGACGGCGGTCAACGGAATTCAGGGTCGCTTATAAAGTGCATTCGCACTTAAAACGCCGATCGTCTGCAATCGTAAATATCAGCGCAAAGGCAATGCAGACAACACGAAAAACGTATTCGTCGCTGTCGCATCTGTACGAGTGAGGAGATGACAATGCTCGCCCTCTGGCGTGCTCGAAGTAAAGCAACCGTAAACGTTTTAAAATGACCGATAGATGACGAAAAAAAAAGTAGGGGTGGGTAGGGGCAGGTACTAAGCATCACCATCAGTGGGCACTTACCTCAAGGCGTTTCCTTGGTTTCCTTTATGGATACCGTATATTATTATAGCCAACATCACGGAGGCCGCATGTGGGCGGGCATATATTGGGAAGAAACATAGCACAACACAGCGACATACACTTTATTATTAGGCACCGGACAGTGAAGTTTGCGCGCGACTGCAGCGCCATCTCTCGCCGCCGCTTAGCAACTCCGGGTCGGTGGATGTCGCTCGGCCGTACAGCGTACGTAAAAAAACGCGTGCTGCGTGCGGTTCGACGTTGTGTGGCGAACTTTTTTTAAGAAACAGTTATAATTGCAAGTTGCAGGGTCCGAAAGCATCAAAATGCTGCAGCAAATAATTAGTGGCCACGCCGCTACTGCCCTACTGCTGCGTGTAGGACTGCCACAATCGCGAAAGGCAGCCTGCCATCGTTCTGTACAGGTTTCTCGGGCAGCCCTGGAGAATAAGCGCCGCAAGAAATGTATTTCAGCAGTAAGAAAACCATGACATTTTTTGAAAGTGGAAGGAGTAAAATTATGAGTACTATGACTGTTTATGCGCAGCGCAGACACGAAGAGCGGTAAAACTAAAACGTTTGCTTTCAGTGTTCCATACACATAGCGCACTGCGATGAATCGCATGCCGTCGTAGTATTTCCATAGCACAAATTATTAGGGCTTCCGCCACTATTGTTTTATCAGCAGTAACGTTTTTTAGCGACATTCACGGCACCGAATGAATGCCAAAGGCGGTACAAGAATAGGTTCACAGCACTTCGCGGGTGTGCCAAAAGCAATGCCAAGACTGCCAATACGGATCCCGCTTACTGCCCTACTTTGTTCCCCGTAATGTACAGAGTTCGGCCGCGCATACCAAACGAGAGCGTGGAAAGCTATCAAAGGCAAGGTTACATTCACTCGCGCTGACTTCTTTAATGCGTTTTGCGTACTGTGAAAGTTGATGTTACTATTGTTTAAGCAGAGGATGAGGAGGAGGAAGAAATACTTTTCTTGCAGAATTCTGAAAGGCCTGAACAAACCGTATCACAATTAGCCGCTAAGAAGACTCTAACATTTCTCACAAGATAGAAGCCAAAACTAAACGGAATCACCGTAAAGACAACCGCAGCTCCGCAGCAGATTTCCCACTGTGTGAACTGCGTTTACTTTGTCATCAGCTAATAACGTTTGAAATCCATTGTTAATTATTGACAACACCAACCGAGCTGAAGAAGGACAACTAGAAAAAGTAACTGCAGGGTGGTTGCGCGAACAGAGGAAACACAAACACGCTTCTGTCGTGGAGCGCCGTTGATACGCTGGGGTCACTTTATTAGGCTGTAAAACAAGAAAAAATTAATACTGACTTGAACTGACGCAGTAACTAAGCTTTCCTTGCTGAGAATGGGACTTCGCAATGATGTCTGTTCCATCGATTTCTTTCACAGCGCACACGCGCGCGGGAACGTACAATCTCTAACTTCTCGCGCACGCGACGCCGACAGTAGTAGTTCAGCCCCATAATTGTCCGGAAATCGCACAGAAGCACTTGAGACACGGGGAAACTATTTGCCAGAACAGTTTTCAAGCACGAGATACCTTTAAAATACAATCGCAGAAACGCAAAAACAAACAATCGAGAGGTGCCGAACATATGAACGCGCGCCCGCCGTCTGGCTCTCACCGACCCAACGTTAGCTCAAGCTTCCGCGGGGCGGCGCTGGTTGTACGTTCTTCGTCGCGCCCTCTGGGCAGTGACCGGTGCCTATACACGCAACACACAACATCGCAAGCATAATACACGTATACACCACAAAATATAGCACACTTTTGACATGTCCGCATGATCACAAGTCACAACTAAACATTGAAACAGCGACAAAGTATTTATAACCCTGATCGCCGAGAATGCAGGTAGGAACAGTGAGATCGTTGCTTGTTTCGATTACCCACGGCAGTGCGTGAGCCTTAGGTGGGTTTTGTTATTTTGATCAAATGTAGCCCGTGCAATTGCAAACTTTTATTAATTTGAGGTTTTGTAAGAAGCAGTAAAATAGCTCAAAGAAGAAAAAACATTTCTGGAAACAGTACGGCAGGTATGATTGGGTAATGACCCTCATTGTCTCGCCTTCGCTTTTTTAGCGTAGAGCGCACCGCTGGTCTGGCAACCATTCAGCCAAGATGCTACCGAATGGGGCCCTTTAGTTTTGGTAACTGATGCGTCAATATGCTGCGGTCCGTGCTCGTTGACGAAAAAAGGGGCAGTTTGCTATCACCGCTGACCTCTTTTACCCTTGGGCGTCAGTATAAAACGTCCACAAATGCAGTGGTAACGTTGTACAGGGCGCAGGCGAGTCGCCCACAGTAAGCATGCAGCGGTGCCCACAGAATGAGCTTCAAACACACGGCTGGCGAGCCGTGCATTAGCGTGGCGGGTGCATGGTAATAATAAAAAAAAGACAGCGAGAATCAAGCAAGCAGCACACCGCAGCGGAGGTGTTGCTCATAGTCGTCGTATGCGCCCGATCGGCGAAAGCCACAGTGCAACGATGAACGGTTTCGTTTTCGGCGTCGGCGCCGACAGCACATTGCAGACGACAGGGGAGAATATTTCCTTCCCTGTTTCGGTGTTTCGTAGAGGGCCGCACAGAGGGCGCTACGTGTAATTACCTAAAGGGAGAATCTCGCTGGTCCGGGGGAGAAAACCCTCGATTTCCTCCTTTTTTTCTACCCTTTTTTCTTAGAGTGTACGTGTTAAAATGCTATGTACTTATTGATGGGTAATTGAAAGGACGCATGGTCACCTCCATTTCACTTCAATGATTTTTATCTGTACCGGCCATTTGTCGCGTTACGTTGCAGCCAAGAGTTCGTTACATACCACTGCAGTATTTCCCCGCAGTACTGCTACAAGGTCATATTTAGCGCTTCATAGCTACAAAACCCCACAAATAGTGCAACATATTTTCAAGTCTGTGATAGAGGATAACCTTTCCTTCAATTTACAAACAGTCTGGACACAATAATCGATGGCATTTTCTATATCTGTTTTAAAAGTAGACAGAATGCGGAACTGCCTTGAAATGCAGCGCATCTTTCATAATGAACCAGTGTTTATATATAAACAAGTATTGGCGTGAAGAAGGGAAAAGGAAGGAGGGATATAATTTAAAAACCTGAATGTCCTAGCCTGCCTAGATCCAGAGAAAGAGGGCCTGATATTTTGATAATTTTTGAAAATTACCAATATGATAATTTTTGTTAAAACAAATCGCAGTGAAAAATATGATAAATATGCGAAATTATTTGACAGTATGCAAAGTCTCCGCAGAACAAACCTTGCGGCAATAGCTGCAAAGTGTGTTTTACAACCGTATAGGTTTCGAATTTCGCGCGACTTGTCCGACGCACCTGCCGGCCGAGAACGCTTTAGAACTTTTTCTTTAGAAAATTTTTCTTTTCGGAAAACTTCTTTCAAATAAGTTTTCCCCTGTGCACAAAGGGGGTACATATAACATTCCGTCAAAATTATAGATATGGACCGGTTACGCCTGTCCACCCTCTTTTGAAAACACCCAGATGCTACTTGAACTTTGTAACAACCGAGCTGTTTAAGCCGAGGATTGTCCGGTCATTGCACCAAAAGACCTCTAGGAGCGGTGACGTCTCCTTGATTTGCCTACCAACCCCTGGTGCAGCTGTTCATAGCTCCGCGCTCGCTACGCTATAGCCTAGGCGTGGCTCCGCCGAGACCTACCCGTGCCATTCAAGCCATGGCGTCACTGCGCAACACATCATACAGTGAAACCTCGATATATCGAACAGCGCGGTGACCGCGAAATAGTTCGGTATAACCCGAATACGATATATAAAATCGCGTAAAAAGCGCGTCATAAACTGGCACAAATCAATAAATGAACGAATTGTGCACTAAATACTCAATTGGTGCTTCAAAGTATTTATTCTTTTGGCTTAAAGTACTGCAGCAGGATAGCCTGGCGTGTTATACACGACTTCCTCAGCGTAGTCTAAACGTTTCACAAGCGACAGGCCGGTGCCTTTTATAGCGCTGCAGTAGCGGTGCGGTAGGGCCAAAACCGCTGAAGCCTCGGTCGAAGTCGGGAGCGGGGCACTATCAGCGCTTGCGGGTACAACTTCGGCAGCGTCTTCGTTTGTGCGCTCAGTAGTAACCTCCGCTAGGATATCCACATCCGTCAACTCCGCCGTCGTTCCGGTGCCGTCGTCACCGCCAGCAGTCATCACTGCACATGCTTCGTGGCTCAGCACCAACAAAGCGCTCCAGCTGGCCCCTGCAGGTTTCTTCAAGCTCGCATTCTTCTTTTGCATCGTCTAATTCAGCTTCGGTGCAACCGATGCGCAGCAGTCGGGAACGCCCATCGCGCCACCGCTATCCTCGAGGGTACTGTGGCATAGCTGGCCGCCTGTCAACAGAGCGCGAGCGGTCTGGGCAGTCGGGGGTGGCGGAGTTCGATATACCCATTTCATGTCTGTTCCAGTTCGAAATAAAAAATTAAAAATGCATGTGATTTTCCGCGTGATATAAAAAGTGTTCGATATGGGCAATAATTCGATATACCCGTGTTCGATATATCGAGGTTTGACTGCACAGCGGCGTCCATAGGCTGAAAGGCTCATAGTAAAGAGGCTCATTTACAGCGTTGTCGTCAATGCTTACGCATGAGCATGCGCCATGTGAGGATATCGCAAAAAAATACCAAGGAAAAAGACCGAGTACACGTGAGTATGCGGGTCGTGAGCAACACCCGGCGTCAGCCAGCTCGAACTTTGGGAACACTCCCCCCATTATTCGTGGTGTGATATCTCGCGTGCTCTTGTATTCGCCAGTTCACGGACGGTCCGCGCCTGAAGTGGGGGAGTACAGGGGTGCTATTCCAGAAGGCCCAAGATTGTGCCAAACTGGGGAACAACGAGCTCTAGCGACGCCCACGTAACGTAATGATAATATTGTGAGGCGGAGTTCAAGCGCTTTAAAAATGCAATTCATTCTATCCAGAGCAGCGCGTTCCAAGGAGGCGCGACTTGGGCGTGGCGCGTTTTTCAGTGCTGTCACTCTTTCCACTGCTGCACTGGTGGCTACTGGGGGCAAGCAAATCCAACTTCAGTACTTTATCGCGCTTTTATTTTATTATGTGTATTTCACTACAAAGTTCCTTTATTTTTTATTTTAGGCATTCTTATGAGCTTTTTGTTGGAAAGTTGCCATCCTAAGCAGCAGCTTCTGCCCATTTCTTCCGTCGCTAGCAGACAATGCATTCACGTGACTAAGGCCGACTGGCAAAAAAAGAAAGCGAGTGATGGAAACGCGCCACATTCAAAGTAATTGCTGCTCGGTGCTATCGAAACCCTCCGTCCGCTTTCAGATACGAAATTTCCTAGAACCACTTCAGCCTGATTACGTGATTTGAAGGCTAAAGCTTGGCGATTCTTAATAACAACTGATACATTGTACTTGCGATACTTATTAGCAACTGATAATTGTACTTGCTTTAACTCATAATTGATATATTGCACTTGCGTATTTTTCCTCGCTTTTATTTCTTTGTCTTTCGGCACGAATTTTGGCATGTGCAGCGCACGCACCACTTTCTCATCGGCAGTTATGAAGCGAAAGCCGCCTCAAAATCGTCGCAAAGGGGGTCGGGTGTCAGATGGCTGCACAGCCAATGCACAGTACTTTCGAGAGACAAAAAAGGGCCTTAAATGCCTCCTCCGCAAAAGGCAAAACTCTGTCGGCATAGATATATGCCTGCTACGGCGACCTTGAACCATGATCTATGCCGCAGCAGCCGCCAAAACAAGCGTCACGAGTTCAACTCGGCCGCGCAATATCTTTCCCGAGTTTCTTCCGAGTTCTCGTGTCAATCACAGACACCCAGCCCATTCGTGGGCGCGATGTAGCGACCGAAGCCCCACCAAAATATGGCTGCCATGGCGTCCAAATCGCTGATGGGGTAGCGTCACAGCCTCAAGTAACTTGCATTAGACGCTCCGGCAGCAAAGCTCAGCAGAAAACAATGAACGAATGACGTCCCCAGGCCAGCGTCAGTGAAATGCTGCCGCAGTCACAGGGGAGGTTCGGTTCGAATGAAGTGCTCGCTCTAGTCCGGACGATAGGAGCGGCCAAGACGACAAGATTTTCCACGGCAGCCGTATTCATACACAGAAAAAAACACAATCGACGAGAGATGACACACCTTCAACGGCTAAAACGCACTCGTAAAGTGTTGAAACACGCTGATGACACGCTACATAGGGGCTATGTAGCGTGTCATCAGCTAAATTGTCACTAAATTGAAAGGCTGATACTACGCCCGCCGTCCACACGTAAACAAAGCCGGTCAGTCTGACAGTCGGGAGAAGGGTGCGTTCCTTTCGCTACAGTGAACTTCCTCGCTTACTTGTTTTAGGCTTGCGCTGAGCTGCACTGGAGCCGCCCTCAAACCACGTAGCAAACAGATTTCAGTGGAAGAACAGAACACCAAAAAAACCGGAACCGCCCCGCGCCGCTTTACAGGGCGGAGCTTTAAAAGAAGGCTGGGGCCAGGCCGGAGTTTTAAAAGGAATAGCTGGGTTATCTACTTTGCATAACCTCGGCCGGGCTGGAGGAGTGGTGGGCGCGCACTTTCATACGGCCTGCGCTTCGGGTATAGTTCCCATCTTTCACCGCCACTAGTTCGTGGCGCTGCGGACCAACCCTCGCCGGTTGACCTACAGCACGGGCGGGGTAGAGCGGCGGCGCGCGCGCATTTGCCACTTCCCGAGCCCTGCCGTGGCTACACGTGATACCTGTCCGTGTAAAGTTGCATGTGCGTCCTTGAAATAAGCGACTCCTTCCCCCCTTCTGAATTTTCGGTCTAATAGGGTCAAAGAGCCTAACATTATCAATCGGAAGCCCCTAATAAAAAAATTGAAAGAAACATCTTAACTCGGGGCACATGAAGAATAATATGCCAGGCCTTCATATCTTATCAGCGACTGTATTATATGAAAATGGTGAGGCAGACAATAAACGGGGCGTTTTCCGTGACTGAAATATCAGTTCTTATTTTTCCTTTCGGATGATGCCTTTGCACACGCACAGGGCACGACCAGTGACGCGAATGATTTCCCGCCGAGGGAGATACGTGTAGGTTATCGCTTATCTAAACGTGTTTCTGCTGCTCAAGCTTCGGTTGGGCTGAGCGGACCGCTGGCAGCGAGCACACTGTCAAAAAGATACAGCTAAAACTCTTAATCATGCAACTGAAGTGCACAACGAGTCTTCTTTTTGGTGAGATATAGCGGTGAATGCATTCATTGGTACCGGTGATATTCCGCGGCAGATCCAAAACACGTGCGGCAAGCGTTGTCGGCTCGCTCGGCCAGAGGCGATGCTTCGACTAAGAAAAAAAAATTCCCGCGCCTTCCCGCGAGGGAAACGCGAGTAAATGCAGAGCATTGGGGCCTCAGTACTGGTTGAAGGCAGTGTCTTCCATCGCTTCTTCCGTGATGCTGGAGTAGCAGACACGAGTAAACATGGGAGCGAGCGTGAACCAAGGAAAGGAGCAACGCAGTGACTGAAGCACGAGCGACCGCTTGCCGCTATATTTGCAGCGCGCACAGTAGAGGGAGAGCAGTACGGGGGGGAGAGCGCGCATGCGCAAGCAGCGCGCGCCCTTCAAAGCCCCACCGCGCTGCTATCACGCACCTGTTACGCCGAGACCACGACGGAGCGAACGGGCTGACTACGACGCATGCGCGCGCCAGCTGCTGTTGAGAGAGAGGAGGGTGGAGGAGAGGCGCACCTGCTGCGGACGCGGAGCTGTTGACGCCGTCCGGCGCAGGAAGAGGCGAGGCTAAGAAATGCTCTGCATTTAAAAAGGGTTGGGAGGGTAGAGGGTTGGTTCGAAGCGCCCTCAATGCCCTCACTCTGTCAAGAATCTGCTGTATCGTTTCCTTGTTGGGTGCGCAGGCCCTATGAAAGTGCGCGCTCGCCGCTGCTCCAGTCCGGCCGTGGCATAACAGAGAGCATTTTGCAACTCGATTCTAGACGGCGCTGCACGGGGATGTTCGTGCAAGCTGTGCTTTTTTAGTGTGAGCGGCCTCAACTGGGCGCGCTGATAGAGCTAAGCGGGCGCCGCGCGATTGCGCCGGTATCGCTTGAGGTTTATCGGATGCGGTGCTATCCCCACTTTGGTAACTCGAGCAACTGGAAACACGGGACCGAGCTATCTCGGGCCTTCTGGAATAGCGCCCCAGATGCAGAGTCCGCGCTACAGACGCTCAGTTTGCTAAGCCGGTTGCCGAGGGTTCTATCAGTGCTAACGCGCTGACTTTGGGCGAGATGTGAAGGCCTGCGAATTTTTTAAAACAATCCGGGCCAGCCAGTCATGGAGAAAATTCAGCGGGAAGTTCGGAAATCCACGTGAAGTGCAACAACCAGGTCCCCGATATAGGGGAGAGTGGCCGCCAGCTCTGCTGTTTCTCTAGCCTTGCACTACTAGTGGAAGCTGCGCCAATTTTTTTGAACTGCATGGTTCTGATGAAGTAATACATTCTCCAATCAAAGTCCAAAGTTTGCCTTTTCCCGTCTGTAACTTTTAACTCTCGACGAGTTGGTGCGGTGTTTTCGCCCTATGCCAACATGGTTTAAAGTGTGTCAGTTGCGATGACGATTTTTTGTTTTGAAACAAGGTTTTGTAGTACAGAGATGGTGTGTTAGAAGTTTAAACAGAGAAAGAAAGCGGTTCAGCGAAAGTAAAAATTACGATATGTACGAAAACGTCAACACGACAAGCCGGTGAATATGCATCTGCAAGCATTATTAACTGCCTAAAAATACACTTGTTTCCTGAGTCCAGAGTCGCCCAGACAACAAGCCATAACTTTTCTTAGAGCGGCGATCGAGATGCTCAAGTCATATGGAGCGTAAGGGAAGAAATAATTTATGTTGTGTCACACAGGGCATGTTGGAGCCGTCTTCATTATTCCCAACCTCTGGTTTTTCACGTTGGTGGTCTAGATCCCATTAAGGCTCTACATTGCAACACTCCAAGACCCATTCTACTCGCACCGGACGACGAGAGAACGTTGCAACGCGGGTCCAGGAGAAGAGAGGTCTCCAACGAGCCAGAACATGACAGCTCGAAACTATCGAATTTTTACGTCAAATGATTGGCAAAAATGTTACGGATATAACTCACCACAAACCTCGGCCCGTATTTGCTCACTTGTAAACGAAGAGTAACAGCTGAAGGGCCTTCTCACCAAGATGCGCTAAGGCACAGTAAGTGACCATTTCGGTGCCTGCTGTAGATGATCGGTTGAGCGACACACAGGCATTTATGAAATTCCACATGGAGAAAGCGCAGTTCAAGGAAAGGACGTATTAGACGTTGAGAGTCCAGATATCACAATTAAGCGGCATCGTAGAAGTAAAATCTCAAGTTATGTACTCGCACAGCCCTTTCAGCGGCTATATCTCACTGAGTCTGTTGCACAGTGTCAGAGATCGAAATCTGTGTAGTTGACACGACTCACTTTTATGCTTGTGGCTATGTGCCTGAAACGCGATAGGGGCTTGCTTTCATGGGTGACCCATAACAGAAAGGCTGATATTCCTTCTTGCCGAGCCGAGATTCCCGGGTTCACAATCCGCCCCACTTCGAGACTTCAATAACTAAGCTTTAACCATTCTTGAGGCAGGGATTGTTATTGGGCTAAAACCTCTACCTAAGGTTTGGTGTTGTCGTTGGAAACCTGTGAATAAGCCCTGTAGACATTCCCATCCATTGTGTCCACTTTCGGTGGGAACGATGGTTTACCGATACCATGAATAAGAGTATGCGTTACCGAGTGCAGCAACATGCTAAGTGGCATTTCGATGTGCAAGGCACTGGCTATTTTGCAATAAAAAATATTTAACGGCACCAGCGTTGGCTAGCAGCAGTCCTGCCTCACTGGGTTCCACAAGTCGGCGGCGTCTCCTTGCAGCGACTTCGTGAGCCCCCGAAGAAGGATAATGTGCCTAGATTTCGCCTGTAAGCACTTTCAGAGATTTTATAGCAGTGAGGAGAGTACTAAGGCGGTTGGCTTTGAATTAGGCACAAGGTGCTGCGTATGCATCTTTTGGGGTAAAAATCATATTATTACGCAGCCCTGTATCGGCAACATCATTGTTTGACACGTCCTGGGGCACAGCGTGCTATACAAGGGGCTCGTCATTCTAAATGGCAAGACCCCTGATTTGGTATGCGACGCACAGTGTGCAATACAACGGCCGAGTAATTCCGTATTGCAAGTAGAACTATGCTTTGGTCTGGGCTTGTGCCAAGCAGGAAATAAGAGTGGCGGATGGGCGAAGCAAAGAACCCCGGGACTCTAAAATAGCCATAATTGCGAAAGGGTACTAATACATAGCTTGTGGGATGATACGAAGGCGACCACGTGCGTTTTATTTGACAGAAATACGTATCACAGGAAAATATCAATTTATTGTGGGGTGTGACACGCCCACGCTACACAGGCGATAAAGCGCACCGTAGTGAAGAGCTCAACATCAGTTTTGGGCCCCAGGAAATCTTTAGCATGCGCCGAAATCTCAAACACTCGGTCGCTTTTTCTTTTCGCTTCCATCAGAAAAGCGACAACCACTCCCGGGAATAGAACCCGAGCACTTGGGCTCAGCAGCAGAAAGCCATATCCACTCAGCCGCCGATGCGGGTACGGGAAACTATGACGATTCCTCCAAGGCTTCTTTTGCTGACATGCCATTTTTCTTGTGCTTTTGTGTTTATTGATATCCTTTTGTGTCGCCGTATGAAACGATCCAAATCTGTTGCATCCGTTATGTGTCCTTCCACAATTTGCGCAACGAAGGTTTCCTCTGACACAGACAGAACGCTCATGAACCCCCCTTACAATTACGGAATTGCTGCAAAAGCCTGTAGACGCCACGATGTACCCGACGCTGACGATGGGTGCATTGTCGGGAAGTCTCGTAGCAGTTGTGGGCTCGATGCCGGGTATAGCCTACTGTTACATACTCTCCAGGGGCCTCTGTGCTGAACAAAACCCGCATATTCATCGGTTTTTCTCTTCAGCGCCGAGCTGACGTCACGGAGACTTTCGGCCGCAATGGTGTAAGGATTTCGCCATCTGACAGGTCTACAGGACCGTGCACGAGTGCCACTACATCACAACTTTGGCCGGGATTTGTAAGCGCTGAAATCAATGCCACGAATACTCGAAATCTTCACGAAGCATTCAGTAACCACTGAAGTGGCTGATGACATTATTAGCGCCCACGGGATTAATGATGACTGTGAAGCTAGGCTTTGGAGAGTTTGCATAAATTTGCCACAGGCAAGCTGTGAGCGCTAGCTACGACGGCGCTTCGAATACAGCACGAAATAACAGCGTTCATTTTAGTAGTACATCGGAAGCTCCCACTCATTGTAGACAGCTGGAGAAGACAAGTCGCTTACGTCAGAAATAATGAAATCATCGTCTGGCATAGCTTGTTTCTAAGCATAGGTCGTACTGCAAGAGTTGGCTATAGACGCAGCAGTTAGGAGATCCTAAAGCTTAAAGATTCGTGCATGATGGTCCTGCACAGTTGGGAAAAGTTGTGACCTTTTTGGTAGGAACACCGGCTTAGCTGGGATCATGCATCCCCAGAGAAGGAAGCGGGGGGATCGGGATGCCTGGCTGGAGGCCAAGCTGCGGACTAAGACGGCTGGTTGGTAGCAAGCCAAACGGCTGTCCTTGCTGTTCTGCGCGTGCTGTTGCAAACATGATTATCTTGCAGACGTCAGGCCATTCATTAAAGATAAATCGAGAGGAAAATGCAAAATTATGACGAACGCAGCTGGCCTAACGGAGCCCCCCACCCTATTCGTAACGATGATCTTGTGCCTGTCTTGCGCATTCATCACCACATTGATAGCAGCCCTGTTTTAAGTAACAATGTTGAATGAAGCAGACGGCAGACCAAATGTCACAGTGCTAATATGTTATCTTACGACCATTATTTCTTTTTAAACGAGTGAACTTCTGTACGAACAGTGGGCAGGTGACCTAACTAGGGAATGTTACGACAGGGTAAGTGGCAGGTGAGCTGCTAAAAGTTACCGTTCTACCTGTTGAACTGATGGCTGATTACAGAAAAAAGACGACTAAAAGGTTTACGGGAGGAAACCTGTTAAATAGGCAATTCAGGGCTTGCTGATCTCGAATGAAGTGTTACATGTCACGAATCTCCCTTTATACCAGCGCATCCTGCGTAACTTGTCCCCGAACTCACACTGAAGAAAGTTGTAGATAAGCTGCAATCACGAGATCGTGGTATACAAAACAGCACTAGAACAAAAAAAAAATTTGTGCAACTTGCACTAGTATTGCCAGGGTGGAGAAACACCTCAGCTCGCGGACAATATCCCTTCGTCGGAGACACGGAATCTGCATCTCACATTTATTTTCTAACTTGCCGCTAAACATTCTACATAAATGACAGGCCCGGATGGTTTCGTCCACAGGTTTTCACATCTCTTTCAATATGTAGCGAGTTCACACGCACTATAACCTGCGGCCAAGTCCAAAGCCAATGCCAGCGTTACGAACCCAAATGAAATGCTCGGTTCTTGGTATGCTATGATAGATGAATCGGAAAGAAGCCGATATAGTAATTACTACGGACAGCCAAGCCACCTGCCGAGCATACCAAGCAGGTAGGATTTCAAGACAAGCGCTTCGGGTTCTCCTTCAACGACCCCCACACAAGCAGGTCGGAATCATTTGGACCCCGGCCCCCTCTGTTCTTCGCGGCAATGAGACAGCACGCGTCCTGGCCCGAGAACTCGCCTACCGGGCACCGCAAGAAGAGTCGAAGCCTTGACAGCCGGAAGCCAAATGAGCCGGCCGTCAATGAGCACCCCGAGGTACTTCACGCTCAGCCGCCAGGGAAGAGGCCGTCCATTGAATGTGATGGGTGGTGTTGCCCCCGTCGAGCCCTGCATCTTCCCGGGTGCAGCATTAGGGCCGGTGTTTTCGCCTGCGAGAGCTGTAAGCTACGGCTCTCGAGGACGACGGCAGCTGCTCCCAAAGCTTCCCGGAGGCATTGTTTCAGTGAAGGGGTGCCACGTATTAAATGAGTTGCATTTTATTGCCTCTTAGTCAGCCAAAGTTAAAAGCCAATTGCGGCGCAAATAACCCAAAGAGAATGCTGAAATACCCAAATACAATGACTGCGCAAGTGGGACACGTTGGCTTCATCACGTCAGAGACCCAGATTTTATTCTGACCATGGGAAACGTTGCCTCTCATCATCATCATCATCATCATCATCATCATCATCATCGTTATTATTATTATTATTATTATTAGTATTATTATTATAATTATTATTATTATTATAATTATTATTATTATTATAATATCATCATCATCCTCATCGCCACCAACATCATCAACATCCTCACTCTCCTCATCTTCATTCCACAATAATCATCATTTGTCCTCACCCTGTGCAAATTTCACTTTCCTGCAGTGCATTTTGCTTACGACGTCCTTAGAAGGGCCAAGAAAGCTTCGTTTAGGCAAATCAGCAAAAGTAGGAGGCTTTTAATTTTCTCCTTCAGTTGTTCGCAGCTACTGGATTTAGTCATGGCGCTTTGCTTTCGAAATTATAGTCAGAAGAGAGAAAGAGGGAATAATTTTGATGGAAAACGGCGATGCTATCCGAGCAGTCACGCTTGCTTGCTGGGCCAGATGAGGGTAACAAGAAAAAAAATATATAGAAAAAAGATATATGATGAGCCCGAAATTGTATGTCGCATACATACAGAATTTTTTAACAAAACTGCGTGCGATCCTGTGCTCCTAAAAAAAACCGGGCCATCTCCACTAACCTGAAACCTGGAAACGGCGAAGCATGCAGTGTATAAGTGTATTCTTGTCGCCTTGAAGTTTTTACTCAATGAGATGAAACCGCTTGGGGGGTAGATGTGCACAGCTTTGCTGTAAAATGTCGTATATCTGAAGCACGAAGCGTTCTATCGCGAGGCGTTGGAAAATGAGTGTCCCGGTGTTTCAGTACCGTGACTACAGGAAACGAGATACGACGACGACAGGAGACGCCGATAGCCCGAGTCACTTAGGGGCTGAGCCCCCAAAATACCAGAACAGTTTTGGTTGCACGAGCAGTCTCACTCCGACGATACCATGGTCCAGACTTGAAAGCGACACAGGTATGGTCCCAGTCCTTCAACAGGGGCCAGGCATCCATCCTGCACAGCTTGATGTGGTTACTGGTGTCCACTGTAGGATGACTGTTCTGTGTTCTTTTGTCCTTTGGTTCATAGATACCTCATCCCATTCTTGCATTCGCACGTTTTGATTTCAGCACTTTATTTCATTACTTCTCGTCGTGTACCTCGATAGCCTCTCTGTTATGCTGTTGATCTACCCATTGTCAATTTTTGTGCATTGCATGTCACATCTTGGTCCACTTTTCGCTGTCATTTCGGGATGTGATGTCTCTCATCTGAGTGTGATCTCTAATATGAGATGCTTGTTTCCTGTTTATGAGGGTCACACATCAGGAAAATTATGACACAAATATTAAAAGTGTCTGCACGAAACTTGTGTACTTTACACAATCATGAATCGGGCAGTACATTCTGCGGTGCTTTGAACGCGGAAGCATATTTTCGATGGGCCTTCATGGGTACACCATTACGCTTTGCTGGTAGCTGTCATCCTAACTGCCCGTAGAGCTGAGGGTGTATGGGGTAGTGTAGGTTGGAACGTTGACGCCGCAGCGAAATGGAAATTCGTGAGTCGGACTTCAACTTTTGGATGGAAGTTGTCAGTACCACAGCCTGTACCCTTGAGAAAGTGTGTAACCATTTTGAAGAAAACTCGGAACTCCATATTTGAAAGCTAAGAATCAGTATTTAAATTTTATTTAACCGTCACGACACAAGCGCGTTGTAGAAATAGTTATCGCGAGGAGAAGCATAATGCTCTCACATCGCGATTACATAGGCAACGGTGTGTGTACCTCAGTAGCTCTGTTTTGTGACGAGAATGCGTAGAACGGTAATAAACCACAGGTCATTGGGTTTATTTTTTGTTTTGGCCAGGGTATTCTTTTATGTAAAGGGCGTAGAATTTTTGTGCTATCCGCGGCTCACAGATCCTCGATTCCGCCTCAAGGAGGCGAAATGAGGAAAAATAAAAACAACACAGGAAACCTGAAATTGTTTTTAGTGTTGAATAGGTTTGTAGTGAACGTTCTACTTCGCTTTGAGCGAAGGTGTGATCTTAGGTCCTTGTATGACTGAAGGCGCTGCTGGTGAAGAACGCCGTGAAGTTGGCGGGCTGTCCTGGCTTCTTCCTCCACTCTACGCTGGTAGGAATGATCAGTGGTTTCCAGGTTGTGCGCTGGCTGCTTCTATAAGGGGGTATTAATTGGGGAAAGTAGTGTTTGACAGCACTGCAATAACAAACTCAACAGGGTTCCAAAACAGGAAGAAATTTGAGTCTAGTAGCAAGGTGCTTAGGGAAATATGTCTTCAGCGTATTGGGGAGATGAAGTCCCATCCAGGCACCTCAAGGTGAAAACTTTGTCTCGCGAGAGATGTGAATGTCGTGTCGGGAAGCTCGGGTGTTTGTTTCAGTAATTAGCTGGTATTGGGTATTGCGGTCCGTGTACATCTTTAGATGTGCGGCTCTGAGGAAGCGAGCGGGAGTTGGCCATTTTTCCTTTGAGTAAGGCCCCAGCGTGCATAGCGGTGGACAGTGGTGTAGGACGCGTTTTTTTTCATTCTAGGGACTCGGGGCCTGGATAACAAATGATGTGTGAGTCCGAAAGGCGTTTGATATGTTGAAGTATGCCTAGGACGGCTTTATATAGTCTGACTTTTCTTAGGTGCGGTTGGCAGCTTGTGAGTCAGTATTACGTTAATAAAATATTTTCTGGTTGTTGCGACTAGTGCTACCGCTATTTATTCTGATGTAAAATTGTCGTCAGGGTTGTTGGTAACTGCGGTGGCCTCCGCGCCTTGAGTTTTTACCCCACTTTCTCCGTTCTGGTGCTTTTTATGAGCTGTAGCGTGTGTGTAGTGTATATTCGCCATTTGATGGTTGTCCTGGCGGATGTTGTGGGCTCAGGTTTTGCGTCATTAGTTGTCATATGTGGGATGCATATTGGGGGATAAGTGCGACTGGGGTGTGTTGTATTACCTGGAGAGCCATCTACTGAAAGTTAGGAGGCAGTATATAATTCCGCTTGCGACGGATATGTATCCTGGAGTGGGTGCGAGCTTGAACGCTTTTTTGCGGGGTGTGGGAGATTTCTGTATTTGTTCGGAGGTATAGTGGAGGCCGAATTGCGAAAACACCTGGGTAGGCGTCCTTATTAACAGTTCAATGCTGATTTTGCAAGCTTACCAGATCCTCGCGTAGAGGTTTAGCGATTTTGTGAATTCTAAGAGTAGGAATTTTGTACCATATGCTATCCGGGTAAATGGAAGAGCTCAGGCAGTGCGATGTATCCTTTTCTATTGGTCATGATTTGGTTCATGAATTTGAGTAACGAGCTCGTGGTACCGGATCCGAATTCATACTTCGGTTACTGCGTTTTTAATATGGGAGCAGAAGGTATTGTAGGCAAAAGCTGGCTGTAAACGTCGAGGTCTGGTCTCTTTTAGGGCTTCTTTAGGTTGTACTTTGCTGGCGGTGAGCAGAGCGGAGTAGCTCTGTACTTGAGGGCTCCATCCGAGTCCTCTTGCTTTGAAGGTGTCGTTCTTTGATATAGATGAATTTTTACATAGCGCCCTATTTATACCCGATGGACTGCGTCGGTGTCCCTGGAAAAAGTTGCGGACATCCATGTTTACGTTATATGACGTCAGGCGGGGTACCTTTAGTTCAGCGTCGGTACGAAAGATTCAGATGGAGCTGTTGCGATTCCTATTATCCTTTTTAAACACTCAAGGTAAGCTGGAAGAGATATATGATATCATCGTGCACATTGGCGGGGCAGAGGGACACACCTGCTTGGCAAAAAGTGCAATCGACGGATTTCTAGAACGGTGGCCGTCGACGGGTAGTTTTGTAGGTACGAACATTGCAATACGCCTTTTAACTTCATGTAGAATGTGCGCTCCATAAGCACGTTGTGCAATGCCAGGTATAGGCAACAGACGGCTGAGCGCTCTCCCACTTCAGCATGAGCGCTTTACCACAAGCCCCTGTACGCAAGCCACTTCCAAATTGCAACGGCGCGTGCAGCCCATGAGCAATCAGCGGCAACCGAAACCAATACGTCATCCCTGTGACTGCCGAGGGCAATAGAGAAAACTTTACTAAAAACACATGGCACTTGAGGCAATCACGTATTCTTTCTATTCGCCATATTTTCATTTCCTTGAGGGTGTCGAGATGAGTAATCTTTTCAAGTCTTGTTTTAACTGTACCCGATGCCGGCTTTAGGCTGGCGTCCACGACAGGTTAACGCGTTCTCATTTTTTGCTGGCGGCGATGACGTTCCTCCGTGTACACTTGATGATCCCGGCTGGTAACTTAGGCAGCACCGACAAAAATTAGTAAGCCTACGAACGCTCTGACTTCATCAACTGATCCCTGGTCATTTTTGGGAGTAATTGGGATTGTATCGGAATTTCGACGTTCGGATGTAATGAAAGCAGTAAGATTAGTGAGGAGAAGGAGACAAGGAATTATTCTTAGTCACTGTCCGCAGTGGATTGCTGCCCAGGCCTCCACAAATGCAAACACTATATGGTGTGGCGGTATGGGAGACATTGAATTAGGACTGCGCAGGCTTTAACAAAAAGTGTAGAGAGAGCCCCTAGAACGTCATTCTAGCTGAGTTTGGCACACTGGGCATTCTGAATTCGCACGCTGTTTTTTTACTCGAGTGCGTAGATAATGGCACGAACGATGGCTGTGATACGTTTTAGGTGAGCTATTGAGTCTTAGGCCGGGGCACCAAGTTTGATTGCCCTGATATTCATAGAACTTCAATGCACGCCTCATCTTGTGGGCTGGCCATGATAACGTTCCTCGTTGCTGTCTGATTGTCACTTGTGGTAGGACTTTTCCGGGAATGTTGCTGGCTCGTCCAATGCCGTGCAGGGCTCTCGATCCTGCCAGGTGGCAATGCAAATGGCTGAACGCGGACAAAGGAGTACTTTCTAGTGTGCCCCCGGGTAACAGTACAGTCACCGTCATTTCGGGCATAGGTGGCTTCTTACCGGTATCCCGATAGCAAGCTCCTTGCCAGGAGGTATGTTGATGTCGAGATACTGCATGCCGGGGGTATCGAGAGTAAAAGGCCTGCCTCTGAGTTGATCAAAATCTTTGACATCATCGCTGTTTGTAGCGTGGGTGGCCGGTTGAGAGAGCAGGCGTGTTTCCAATATGGCGGGAAGATGAAGATGGGTGCGCGTTGGATTCTGCGCGGAGCTGTTATGGTGGCGTTGTTACGCGCTAGGCACTGCAATGGGCTTCGGCAATGGGTAAGTTCGAAGGTGCGTTTCCTGGAGGCGTAAACCTCGTACTTATTCTTGTGTAGTATCCTGGTCTTTGGGATAATATTAAAATACGTTCAGGAACAAGAGAATAGGTGGGTTAGCTCATCTACAATTTGGGAGCCCATGTGAAACCCGCGTTAGTGGCTCGCCCCCTGGTGAGCTGCAGAATCACTATAAAAAATGAAAATGAAATCAGTAAAAAGACGAAGACGGTAAAAACTCAAAGCTTCTGCATGCAAACTGAGTGGAATCAAAGTCCCAAATCTACGCTCCCTCAGAACAAAATCACAATTGCCAAAACATTGAACATTTACTCTGCCCCAAATAAAGAATAGTGCGCGTATGCACCTAATGGTGTGGTTCCCTATTCACAGGACCCAAGTCCGAATCCAAAGTTCCCTTCAATTCAGCCAAAGTCCAAAGCAACAAAACCCGCGCAGAGAACACAATGGAAATGCTGAGAAAATCAAATGCAATCATCTCGCAATCAGGTGGACATCAGCTTCATAACTCGAGGGACCCAGGTTCGATTTCGACCACGGGAAGCGCTTTTCTTGTTTCATCACCGACATCATCACAACCACCAGCATAATAATAACAATAATAATCGTACCCGCCACGGTGGCTCAGTGGCTGAGGCGTTGCGCTGCTGAGCACGAGGTCGCGGGTTCGATTCCCGGCCGCGGTGGCCACTTTTCTGATGGAGGCGAAAAGCCAAAACGCCCGTGTGTACGAGATTTCGGCGCACGATAAAGATCCCCAGGCGGTCAAAATTAATCCGGAGCCCTCCACTACGGCGCGCCTCATCGCCTGCGTTGCGTCGGCGCGTTAAACCCCACAATCAATCAATCACAATAATAATCGTCATCACCGCCACCCTCATGTGCTCTTCCGTTTTGTAAAGTTGGCTTTAGTGCAGTGGGATTTATTTCCTCTTCATACCGCCGTTAGTGAGACCAAGAAACTTTATCTTTCAGCAAAGGCGCGCACGCACTGCGTAAAGGTGGTTATCCAGCGGAGCTGTAAACGCCGGCAGCGTTGGTAAGGGGCAGACGATGTCGGTTCCGTTTCTGCTCACGGCGTTACTGACTGCAAGCTGCCCTATCATTGGGAGTATTCATGAGTCGGACCTCCTCATTTCGATGCAACGTGTGGCCTGTGTTTACCATTGCAACTTTGACGCTTCTCCGTCCGCGCCTCCACCGCCTTTACGGGCATTGTCGCTTAACTTGTACTTCACGCAGTAGCCCGCTGCGTGTGCAATCTGCTAGAAGAGATAAAGAACACCAATCTCGCACGTGTTAGGTCTGAAGTCTAAGCACACCTCTAACCTGTTCTTTTTCGCGCACGGACGTACGTTTGCGCCGCAAAGTTTTCTGCATATACAAGACCACCGAGTTTTTCTTTCGCCCAACTGTATAAGGTTCGCCTTAATATAAAATCGGTATTCGCGCGGTTGCCTAATGGGGGATAAAATTCCGACGGGAAATGTTTTTTTTTGTTTTACCGAAAATCGAATAAGATCCATTCAAAAATATCCAAAATTACCTATAGAAATTTGCATAACGTATTCACCTAACAAGGGTTATAAAGTTACTTGTGCCGTGAACAAAGCTCATTACGAAAAGTACCGCAGTTATTTCCGATTAATTTTGTGTAGCTTGGTTCAAAGTTTCTCAACTGCCGCCTTTCAGGGAACGGTCTATGGAAGCTTCGCTACGAAATGTCACAGGCGCACCGTTTGCGGAATGGGTGATATGTTGGTCTGGCCGAAAGGTAACCGCCCTTGTCAATTATGGAGATAGAGCGTGAAATGAATGTTGACATCTTTCTGAACCCAAGGTAATGACAAAGATTTAAGAACGAACCGTGTCGCTCGAGCTGCACATTGCATTACGAACCTTTTGACAAAGCATAGTGTAAATGAGAATTTTGAGAAGTTCTGTAATGTCAAATGCAAGATAAAAAGCTGAGTAAAGTGCCAGATGGGACGAACACACTAAAAACGACCTAAAGTTTCACCGACAATGCAAAAATGCAGCATGTTGGCTTCTAAACAGTTTTACAGATCTTGGCATCCCAGTCCCCAAGGTGAAAACGAGGCAAACGTTCGCAGTTTGGATGGCCTCACCGTACACCAACTTCATTATTAATTTCGAGAGGTTCTTTCGAATTGGGTCAGAGGCTGCTGCGGAATCGTTTGACCCGCTGAATGAAGCCCTGCCGATAAGGCATCTGAGAAAAGCTGATAATGAGACAATTTTTTCGCCCATTCTAAAATTGATGTGCAGTCTTAAATTTTTAAGAAAACAGATTCACTTGTCCTGGTTAACTAACATATGCAAGATGTTAATCCCCGAAGCCTTACGGGAAGTGTGAGTGACCAGATGAACTTTACGTAGACAAGCTTCAGGCGCTGAAGGTTGGGGCCCCGCCCGGTGGGGGTCATCCTCTAGTCGGGGAAGCCCGTGTCCCTCATCGCGGCCCAGGCATTCTCCCCGAGGCGTTTCTGTGCTAAAAGTCGGTGCTGGCCAGCTGGCCCACCCATTGCTCGAAGTTGGGTGAAGATTGGGGGTAAGAGATGGGGTTTTCTGGCACTCCTAAACCATGTGGTACATAATGCCAGGTTAGGGACAGACAGACAGACAGACAGACAGACGGACAGAAAAACTTTATTTGACCACAGCTGGGGCGACTATGCCGGCAATATCGTCTCCGTCGGGCAGCAGGGCCCCTTTTGGGCAGGGGTCCGGTGCCTTGGGCCAAGCGGGCCAGGTCTTCTTGAACTGGGGGGTTTAGATCACGCAGGGCGGCCTCACAGCGCGCCTCGCTGGTGATGGAAAGGAGAATGGGATGAGATCAGTGCCTGGATAGTAGGATGCTATCACAGGCCCGTATGATATGGGATAAAGATTCGTGATGGACCCAACAATATGGACATGCCTATACGTAGGTGTCGGGAAAGATCGAAGACATGGTGGCAGGGGTGGGGAAAGGGACAGAAACTCCAGGTGGCGTAGTAGAGGGTCGGATGTATGAAGCGAGCAGGATGTTGTGGGTATAAGAGTTCGGCGCTAACCGGCAAATGTCGGTTGCCTCGGCTCTGTGTAGATGGGAGTAGTTTTCAATGTGTGACCCACCGCGGTGGCTCAGTGGCTAAGGCGTGGCGCTGCTGAGCGCGAGGTCACGGGTTCAATTCCCGGCCGCGGCGGCCACTTTTTTGATGGAGGCGAAATGCAAAAACGCTTGTGTGTACGAGATTTCGGCGCACGTTAAAAATCCTCAGGTGGTCAAAATTAATCTGGAGCCCTCCACAACAGCACGCCTCATCGCCTGCGTTGCGTCGGCGCGTTAAATCCTACTATCAATCAGTTTTCAATGTGTGATTAATTTGAATGTATCCCTGTCCTCTGGTGAAGGCATTTAGGGACACCATTAACTGCAGGAGTGTTCTATTCTGGGCTAGTTGGCACTGTTTCCTGATGGCTAACAGCTCAAAACCTGGAGGAAGACACGAAAGGGGAGGACACAAACAAAGGCTGTTCTTACTCTAAAATTCTTATGCACTGGTCAAAAAACACACCTTCCGGTCAAACAACGCATTCGTCCTCTCAATCCGACAAAAGCAATTGCAGGTAATTGTGGACAAGGTAATCCACAATGCCGTTCCCGTTAAATCTTTCTTCAGACCTATAGCTGTAAACCGCAAGCCGGCATTCATGCACTTCCCGATGCGGCGCTGGTTCTCACCCTCCGGAACATGACAAGCCATATGGCGGGACAAGCTAACTTTTTTCACTTTCAAGAAATGGGGCTCAAAGGAAGACTTTGGGGCCAACTTAAAGGTGTTGTGCCACCAAATTTTAAGTCTGTAAAAAGCCTGCTGTAGGCTTCCTCTGCATGCAACGACCCTCAACACGAAGTGCTGGGTACAGCAAGTGCTTAATATATATTTAATTCGCTTCTAAAAATTACCTAAATGCTCTTCTGGAAATCGGGACCCATCGCTAGCGCCACTAACCATGACGTCAGTGTATTGCCAGCGCAGCAAAGTTTGTGACGTCATACAACGCTAGCGACTGGAGCGACGTGAACGTGAACTCCAGTTACCACAGTTTGTTTGGGTCGCTTGGTCGTATCGACACACTATACCGATACGAGGCGACGCCGACGAGTCGTTAAAACATCGGCCAACTGACCGCGTTGTCACACCACGCCGACGGCGACACAAACACGTCGGCCGATGGAAAGTCGCCGTAGTGGTGACTGACTCGCCGACCGAAGACGCCAACAAAACCGGTCGCCTGACTGGTCGCACGACGCGTCGTCAATCGACCGAGAAGCGAAAACTGCGCCCCGACAACATTCGTGCCGCAATGAACGCGGCTCTATTTTGTTGATTTCTGGAGGGTAATAACTCAGTAAGTTCCATGAAGCCCATACAACTCAACACTAGCGCTAATGCGATCCGTATTTTGGCGTTCGAACGCTTCGGCCGTGCTCTTCGGCGACGCCGCTACCCCGGAATGCGTGTGCGATCGGCTCGCCTGTAGAAAATATAAGGGTCAGTTTCGTGCAGAAGAACAGTTACGTAGGGTAATTTGGGGTAATAAAGGGATCAGTATCGGCAAAGGTTTTTAACGTAAAACGTAAAACCAAAGTACGGCAAGCACTATCCCTTCAGTGCAAAATCGCAGTCGCAGCCGGGCACACTTATTTTTGCGAGCGCTTTCGCAGAAGAGCAGAGTTGATGGCGATAAGCTGTCGCGGGGGCTTCGCGGAACCTTGCTGCGCAAGCGCTATTTAAAAAATGTGAGTTTACAAGCCAGGAATTCTGTAAACTAGCTAGTAAACACCGACGTACGACTCCAAGGATGGGCCTCCATCTAGTACACCGGCTATATCGCGGAGCGGAATCGTTTGTTCGCTGGCTCAGTGGTCTCGCGCGTTCCGCCCATCCGGTCAACGTTGCCGGTTCGATTCGCGGCGGAGGCAGCTTTTTTTTTTTTTTTTTGAGCGTTTTTTTAGCATTTTTATGGTTTGCAAATCCATGGTTTTCATTTGTCTGCATCCGAGGATGCAGACAAAGAATCCGCGTCGGAGCTGTCGCGGCTTGACGTGACGAGTCGGCGTGTTTACTTCCGTGGTGAAGCACGTATGTGGGGGAGCAGACGCCGCAGTAAAGTCGCAACGTACCGCAGCGCCGCCGTGGCAGAACCTCCTCGCAACACTTTGACGTCACTGCTTGAATCGGCGCCCAGAAACCGAAACCGAATCCTGTTCACATGAATCGTGCGATAATAAATTTTTCACTCAGAATATGTGCGTGTGAGAGCATGTATCATGCTTTCTAACGAATTATAAAACGTTTGCAACAAAGAATGCACAAGCAACAAATTTGGTGGCACAACACCTTTAAGAACTTGGCGATGGGGCTCCGGAAGCTGCACGTGACCATATTTACCTGCATTGGCGTGGATTTTTTCCTGATTGAAAGAGTAGGCGTTAAGATTTTTCAAAGCGCTTCCGTTATTTGGTCAGCGGAAACTAACGGTACATGTAAAGCGTAGCAGATCAACCAATTTTTTTATTGATTGTTGTTGTGGCGCGCCGACGCTACACAGGCAATCAGGCGCGCCGTAGGGAGGGCTCCGGATTAAGTTTGGCCACCTGGGGATCTTTAACGTGCTACGAAATCTCGAACACAAGGGCGCTTTCACTTTTCGCCTCCCTCAGAAATGCGGCCGCCGCGGCTGGGAAGCGAACCCGCGTCTTGGGCTCGGAATTGTTTTAGTGCGAATTTTTTCGCCTCTTTGCGCCAAAATGATAGTATCAAATACGATGACGGTCGGGCAGGCTCTCCGCTACCCAGAGAAGTTGCCTGCCCTGCCAAGAGGTTGCCCGCTTGCCAGTAAACTGTCCACCGGCCCGTTTGCCTGATAGCCAGGAGATTAGGGTCAGGATGCGCGATTACAGACGAGGTGCGGCCGGTCACTAGGCGCACAGTGGGGGGGGGGGGGGGGGCGCAATGCCAGACCACGTCGACACGTCGACACTCGATGGTACCAAAGACCAATGTTACACGGACGGCGACCTGCTTAATGGACAGACAGGGGCAGCCTGCATAGAAGGTGCCCATTGCGAGATGCTTCAGGCGAGGACGCCGCAAGGGGTAGGCGGAGGTTGCGTCGGCGGCACAGGGGCGCTCCCCACTCCCCGTTCCTGCCTCCCAGAAGTATGCGGCTGTATTATTATTTGGAGACGAGTTGGTCGGGGAGGGAGTGACACACAAGGCGGTACTGCAGTGGTTCCGTCAGTTAGAACGCAGCTCTCAAGCACCCGATGCTCTCGTTTCGCGTAGTCCCTCAGGGTCGGCCTCGTTGTAACCGACATAACGAATAGGCCACCGAAGATAGAGCAAACAGAAAAGTGGAGGATGAAAGAATGGCAAAAGTGTGAGGGGGAGAACGGTATGGCGAAGCTGCGGGAGACATGCTCCCCTGCGGGGACTGGTTACGAGCTATCATTCAGAGCATAGAGCGAGCGGTCGTGCGTTCGCTAATGACGCGGTAACTTCCTCAGATGCAGCAACTTTATGCCGTCACCGAGATGACTGCAGTTCGTGCATCGCTCAACTTTCACATTCGGCAGTGTCGTAATCATGAGTCATTTTTATGTTTATTAAACTGTGGGTTTGTCATACAAAAATAAAATTAAATCGAATTGTATAAATGACCCAAAACTAATTCAATAAAAGAAACTTGCGGCCATTAAGATGAAATCTTTCACATTCACACACATAAGCAGCCTTAAGTGTCCCTGTGAGCCTTTTACATCGCTTATGTTAATGTTGCAATCGCTGACCTCCCATGGAAAACATTTTGCAGTGGATTTTGCTGTTAAAGAAACTTCAAACTTCTGATAAACGCTTTCACTCTTTCCTTCGCTTCTGGAAGCACTGCGAAAGGTATAGCTAAGGCCAGCGCGAAGTGGTACTGCCTGCTTTGCTGGTCGCAGCAGATACGCCTTCCGTTTCTTCTTTGCTTTTTTGGCTTTCTTTTAACAGCGGAGCCATCTAAGCTTGAGCTTGGTCCGGTGGGGTTAGCAAAAAAAATGTCAACAAAACCTTCACTGCCTGTAAAGAGTGCACCACTGCAGAAAGGGCGTTATAACATTGAAGTCGGCTGTTGCGCCAACTCGAGTGTGAGCACAAGTGGCTGATGCGTATGTGCCCCCTTTACTATACCATTTTATGGTGGTAGTCTTTTTTTGGTGACTAAAACGCAAAAACAAATTGGCGGACCTTGAACTAGTGTTGCAAGGCGGGAGAAACAGGAGAGCTGGGGATCGACATAGCGTGTTCCCTGGGATCCGCGGTAAGTATTGGTGAGCGACCGCAACTGCCTTGTAAAATCCGGGTAAACTTGGCCGAACCCCTTAATAATGCGCCTAAAAACTTTGCGGAGCCAATGAAAACCTAGGAAAACAGCAAAATCGGAAGAAGCTGGGTTGGCCCTCAGCTCCGCTGTTCCTCCAGCCTTGCGCCAGCAGTGCAAGGTGCACCACTGCTAAACAGCGGAATTGTTGCTGCTGCCCGTAATGTGTGCGGCGTCATCAGAAAACCCCGGGTCATAGTTACTTCGGGGAGAAGGTACTGGGCTTTTGCCGCCGGGCTTGTTGCTGCGCCGTGCTCTTGTTCACTTCAGAACCTGGCCGTCTCCTGTGCTAGCCTCCACATGGCCATGTAGATATTCACTCTAAAACCTGCCAGGGTCATTGCTGACTGCCTTCCCGAGTCACTGCCGATCCTTCACCACCTTCTTTGGTTTTTTTTCTTTTTGGTAATTTTCGCTGCTCTCTTGTTGTCTTTACTTCCCTTTTTATTAATTTTGGTTTTATAGTAATTTAAAGCTTTTGCGGCTGACACCTCATTTTCGGGCAGATCGATTATTTTTATTTCTGTTTGTATTCCCATTCGTAAACTAGACGCGCGCTTAAATTTAAACTCATTTTTTATTGGTCTTTTAAAAATCCTGAGCATAGTTTATCTTCCCGGCACATCCCTCTGAGTAAGTATGCGACATTGTTCTGGTGTCAGCACCACCAGGACGACGAGGGTCCAGCGTTGAGCGTGGAACGCGATCCTTAGGAGTACGCTGGCTTCCTGCTGCGTCATGCCCCCAACGTGCCGGCGGCTCCGCTTCGCTGGTTTCCGGATGTTCTGTGCCTCCCAGCGCACCAGCGGTTCCACAACACGCGCTTATGTAGCGGCATTTCCAGGAGCGTCGGGACGGCGAGCAAAGTGAATGAGCAGTCAGATTGCTGCGAGCTACGACCGCCGCTTCCCTTGGGCAGGATTCTGTTTCAAGTCATGTGCAAACCCGGAACTTTCGGACGATTCCAGAAATTAATTGTTACTGAACTCTTGATATTCCGCTCTCTTACCTCCAAACCACCCTAAAAGACACAAAAGCGCTTGAATTGACGAAAGTAGTACGAGAATGACGTTAGAGAACAGTTTACAATAAAAAATGGCTGCGGCTTAGCTTACTTTACAATAAGTGGTTAAAGTTATTCCTCTTAAATGCAAGACCACTTGTACCAAAGCGCGACGAGTTATGGCAGTTATTGGAGTCATGTGAATCTTCGACATCGTGATGTTCACTGAAACCTGGTACACTCAAGATTCAGATCATCTCGTGTTACCGCGTTACAATTATTTTCAGCTAAATAGGAGAGACAGCCGAGGGGGGGGGGGGGGGGGTGCGTGTCGATACAAACAAAAATGTCTGGTTTTCGAATGGTTGCTGATTATTCTGCCCTAACGGCTGACTTCGAAATTTTGTGCATACAGAAAGATAGTAGAGTTTTCGTAGTCCTGTATAGACCACCCAGGGGTAATATTCCTGTATTTCTTAAGTTTTTTGAGGACTTAATGTCATATGCAAAAACAAACAGATATGCGCTTACAATTGGCGGGGATTTGAACCTTTATTTGTTAAAGGGAAACTGAAGTGAATTTGTCAAGCTCCCGTTTTTGCTTGCACTGCGTAGACTGGCTCAAATTAGCACACTTTTCTCAGTTATCCGGTTGACTAATTCGTTAAATTATTTTACAAAGCGCGAAAGAAGAAAAACTACCCATGCGCGGCTTGCGGCGGCCACACCAACTAAGCTGTGACGTTGGGAGGAGGGGGCACCGTGATTGGACGATGCCCAAGGTTAGCAATCAAACAAGTTTCGGTTTCGGTTTCGGTTCTGTAAAACAACATGTTTGACATCCGATGGCATCATTGGATGGGCATTCTCAATATCACAGTAATCGTAGTACCGCGCTTCTGCCATGTTGTCGACTGTAAAATGCATAAAATAAGCCTACCAGGGCGGCTTGGAATCGTAGCATTCATTAGCTGAGCCCTACGCAGTGCATGAACGCCCTCCGCGTCCCCGCAGACGCCTCAAAGCATGCGCTTTCCCCCATATTTGGAGCTTGCCTCACTCATGCCTGTATCGTAAAAAGCGTGTTCGCACCAGTCCAAGGGTCTGTTGATTCTGGCCTGGGCCCACTGCCTGCTTGCAGTCGGTGCATATGGCAACAGCACGCCAACGAGAACTCGCTAGCGCGCCAGTGCCAGCCTGCGCGAGTTCTGTGGATGAGTTCGTGGAGCAACGAACGTTGCGGCCCAAAAAAAGTTGGACGCAGTATAGAAAACATCGGCGAAAAACGAAAAAGTGAACTTTTCCCCCGCGGGGATTCGAACTTGCGACTGGCAAGACAATCTGGGTGACATGCCTAGCGCTCCAGACCACTAAGCTACAAGCGGGCGGTGGCGATGGATGAAATATAAGCTATATAATGTATAGCCAGTTTACACTTTTATTTAGTTTTAGTATTTCAAGCAGCTTAGGTGACTATTTGTTGTATTGCGCTCGTGCAGTAAGCGTCCCCCGAGTTTCCGCAATAGCTCACGTCTAGCAATTGCATTTCGTAGACGGAAATGCGTTCGCAGATGCGTAGTCGTGCTGCTGACCGCTGTGCTTGTTCGCCCAGCGCAAAAAAGTGCTTCCCGCACCCTAGTTTTACGGTGTACGATAAAAATATCAGTTGATTTTATTTCCTTAGTACCTATATTCACTTCGCTCACTCTGCGCCCCCTTCAAGAGGCACTTATATTTTCCTACTGGCGTACCAGTCAGCGAAGGCGTGCATGTGCGCTTGTGCAGCGCTTGTGTGAAGCGACCTTGACTTGGAGCTAGATACAGTGTACAAACTAACGAAGTAAAGAAAGGCACATTCTTCCATTCCCAAACGTGTTGTGCTTAGTTTCAACTGATCGAGCGAATTGCGACGACCCGTCGGCGGCCGGCGGACTAAACGCTGGCCGACTGAATCCGGTCGCGAGAAAGGTCGGCGAGCCGTGTAGTAGCTCAGCCAATTGCCAGCTCCTCTCCTGCTGACGTCACACGAAAACGCCACAGAAAATGGGCGAGCGTAAAGAGAGGAGGACAGCATTTTCGAATTGATTTTTCTACTAATAAATTCGCGTAAACGCCACTCAGAGTGGTCGAAACAGGCCTAGGAACTCCGGACTACAATTTGCACTCGTAATCCCACATTCTTTACAAATCACTTCAGTGTCCCTTTAAAGGACACCTCTTCTGCTGTATATTTTACACTTCTGTTGAACTGCGATGGCTTGCAGAATCTTATTAAGACTCCTACTCGGTCACTACCTCGACGTCGTCGTACTTGACTTGGTTTATTACTAACTGGACAAGTAAAACTACAGCGTGTGGTGTTTTAAGTTCCGATATTAGCGATCATTTGCCATTTTTTTTTATTTGCAGATACGCGAATATCACCACAAATAGGGAAAATCGAAAGGGTAACATTCCCAGATATAACACACCGTACGCTTGAGATCTTTCGACCTAAAATAATTTCACAAAACTGGGATAGTATATTTGCTGTTAACGATGCAAATGAGTTGTATGATTAATTTCCCGAAACGTTTAAACGATGTTATGTTAAGTCCTTCCCCATGAAAACCCTTGGTCCCCATAAAAGGTCACGTAAACCATGGATTACAAAAGAATTGCTAGAACAAATTGCAATGAAAAACAAAATATACCAAGTTTTCTACACTCTCGTGACCAAAATAAACTGAATTCAAATGTTCCGAAATAAATTGAATAAGGCTATAAAACAATCAAAACACAACTTTTATGAACGCACTTTTGATGCTTCCAGATTTCGCAGGAGTGATGTCTTGTGGAAGAAGTTCAATGACCTGTTGAATAGAGGCGCAAAACAAAATGTCCCAAGAAACCTTACAATTGATAACAGGGAAGTGAAAGGAACCGAACTTGCTAATTGTTTTAACGACTTCTTTGTGGAAGTGGGCGGCATTCATTCTTCTCCCAAAGCTAATATTTTGATTTCCCCAGTATAACGATCTCTATTCCTTGAACCTACATGTTTTACAGAAGTTTGTGAAATTTTAATGGCCTAAAAAACAGCCACAGCCGGGATGTAGATGACCTTGAAATTCGGCCTTTAAAATATATTGTCGATGTGATCGCCCCAGTATCAACACACATATTTAAAACCGCATTCTGACTGGTGTCTTCCCTACTAGCATGCAGGTTGCCAAAGTAAGAGTGATCTATAAGCATGGTGAGAAACATAATATAGAAAATTACCGCCCAGTCACAATACTGCCTGTTTTTTCCAAGGGTCCCGAAAAAGTTGTTCACCGTCGCATTCAGAAGTTCTTGAAAAAACATATTCTTATATCTGATCATCAGTTTGGATTCCGAAAAGGCCGGTCCACAGAAACAGCACTGCTGTTTCACAAAGACATCATATCGAACAATTTTGAGAATAAATTATTGGCGCTAGCAATATATTTAGATTTTAGTAAGGCTTTCGACCGCGTGAATCACTTAATTTTGCTTGAAAAGTTAGAAAAGTACGATTTCCGCCGATTATCAAACAAACTCATCCTATCATACCTTTAGCGTAGATCTCAATTCACAGAGTTAAGAGAACATCCATCACGAGGTAGAAGCATCAAGTGCGGAGTCCCGCAAGGAAGTATTCTAGGCCCCACTCTTTTTTTTCTGTTGCGGCAAATTTGCAATTTATGCTGATGACTGCACGGTATTTTTTTCGGGGAAGGATGTGGCGACTCTGTTGGAACCCAAGCCAGTTCTGTTTTAAACTGCAAGCTTGGAGTGAATAGAATGGCCTCATTTTAAATGAATAAAACAAAATGCGTCGTGTTTCGTACGCCGAGAACCAGAATTAATGTTCCGGAAACAGTTGTTCTTGGCCCTTATACTGTGTCAATTGAAAAATCCGTGAAAACGCTCGGTATTATTTTTTCTCAGCACATGTGATGGAACGACCATGTGAAAAAACTAAAGTGAAAACTGAGCCGAGAGGTTGGCATCATAAATCGGAATTGCCATTTCTTGCCAACCTCAATTAAAAAGCAATTATACCATGCTCTGTTCAACTGTAGCTTGAGTTATTGCGTGCTGGTGTGGCAAAACAGTACTGAAATGAATATACACAAGATGACTGCATTACATAAAAGAGCGTTCCAAATTATTGAAAATGTACATTATCTAGAACACACCGCTCCGATCTTTAAAAGACATCGATTTATAAAAGTGAAAGATATGTATAATCACAGATTGAGATGCAACTACCGAAGCGCAGTGAAAAGAAAATTAGATTTGTTCTTAAACCTAGCTAACTTAAAGAAAACCACATACACATACCCGTTCCTTCAACAGTCCCCATGGGAAGTTTCATTTTCCCGCACAAATATGGGAAAGAAAGGTTACATCACGCTTTGCCTACAATATTAAATTAATTTCACTCAAAAGAAGTTGACATTATGAAACTGAACACAAAGAATACTGTAGAAATGCTCCTTTAAAACGTGCTTGTGACTATCTTTTGTTTTTAGTGTGTTTTATTTCAATGCCATATCATAATGCATAGTATGTTTTTAAATGTATGTTTCAATGTTTTAATGAACGTTTGCTTCTGTGAATGCATTGTGACCACTACCGATGGGTGTCCGGAGCCCCGTCAAACCGCAAATGAGCGGCTGTATCTCCGGCCCCCCTTTTTTCGCTGTACTTTTTGGAGCGAAAAATAAAACTGACTGATTGATTGTTTAATTGATTGATTGGTTAATTGATTGATTGTTTGATTGATCGATTGGTTGATTGATTGAATGATTGATTGATCGATCGATTGATTGATTGATTGATTAGATAAGCTTGGTTATGCAAAGCAAAACTGACTGATTGATTGATTGATTGATTGATTAGATAAGCTTGGTTATGCAAAACAAAAGCTTTGTTTAGTCTGGTTGAGTCTTGGTTTCGCTTGGTTAACTTTTGATGTAGCTCTTTTGCGACCGCGGCTCAAAGCCATTCGGTCCCGTGTAACGCTCACAAAAGGAGTCCCGTCCTCACTTTCATTCAAGGCGAACGCGACGTTACTCTTCGCCGGGCGCAAACGAGTCACGTAGCTCGAAAAGACCCAGCGGCTGCGGGGGTGGTCAGCTGCCTATCAGCTGATCGGTCGCATTCGCCGCGGCCGCCGTCGCTAGCTAAGCAGACCTACGTAAAAAGGGTCCTTGTGCGCTGCGCCGAAAGCGGACCCGGCGAATCACGCCATGCGCTTCAAGGGGTGTGTCCCAGCGTGTGTGTCTGCGGCCAAAAGGTGAACTCGCGCTTCCGCGGCGAAACCACTGGACAAGGGTAGTAAAGCTTTGATTGAAAAACTGCGAGTATTGAGAAAACTTATGGTATTTCTGGGGCTCTAACCCGTTGCGGTGGTTCCAGAACCTGCGATTCTACCCCTAGGTTACTGTTTTAGAACAGCGAACCTGTTTTAGCGGTTGCGTAAAAAACAATATGTGTTCCGTGCGAAGCAAAAGATTGCACTGGGTCCGCACAGGAAATCCCTTGCTTGTACCCAAAATGTAAGTAATCTCCCTTTGCGGGCTTCCATCCAGATGGACAGCGCCATGTACGTCGCAAAGGCGCCCTGTGCCGTTACGGTAGGACCTCTAGCGTTACAGATGGCAGAGAGGAGACGGCTGCCGTACATAGCCGAGTGTAGGATTAGGAACGCGTTAGGATTGATGATCTTGTTTTTGATAGTGTGAGGTATTGTGTGTGTCTTGTTTCTTTCAAGTTTAGGAGGGTAGTATCCTGTTAATTATAATTTTTGGAGAATATTATTACGTTTACTTCAGAAATCCTAGCTTGATCCTAGTGAGACGCGTGAAAGCTGGCTAGGGCCGGAAAGGGTAGATTATTTTAGGGCCGGTCCAAGGGTGAAACACTCGGCCAGTACTGAACTCCAGTATGACGCCAAATTACACGTCCGTGGCCTAGCCGATTGGCGAACATTTCTTATTTTTTTCGTTTCCCTACCTTTAGATAAGTAGGGTCTTTTCTACATACTCCTCTAGCAACTTTTTTGCGACAACATGAACTATATTAGTGGCATTATTAAAACGTTTAATTGGTCCCCCTATGAAGCGCATCACCTAACGGCCCATCCCTGTAGTGAACGCCTCAATATACGCATGATTTGCGTTCCATTTAAAGGGGCCCTGAAAGGCGTTTTGAGCATACTAAATGACTAGCGCCATCGTTAGATTGGGTCGTCAACGTCAGCTGTACCAACTATTACTCTTTTACGTGCAGCGGGAAGCTCACACTTTTGTTGCAAAGTTTGTCGCCCTTTTCACACCCTTCTCTGCATTGTTTTGGACACCGCCACCTTCCCATGTCCAAGTCATCGATTCCTAGGTTTGCGAAATGAGGTAGACATCCTGCTATTGGGCGGCTTTTCAAGCACTTCCGGCAAAGAGATGTGTCGTCTGCTCAGCGTCGGCTTGCTGGCTGATCTGCCAGCGGAGTGCCGGAGTGCTTGGACCTTTTACGGCTATCCAACCAAGTGTAAACAAACGCTTAACCGTTAGTATTGAATGCAACACGGGCATAACCCATGGATATTCTGTTACCTGAATACGTTCCATAAAGAAAGCGTTGAAGCCCCTTGGCACTTCTTTCGTGCAATCGCAGAGAACGCCCTGAGTCGAATTTCCGGGTTTGACACATACATTTTATTCAACTTCATAACAATGAAGGGATGCGTTTCGAACGAACACAACGTCACAACATGCGTTGGAAGTCTGAACCGCGATTGACAGACGATCGGTTGCCTCCTCCTGCCCGTCGTAAATTCGGCACTCACCTCGCGCGCGGTTTGCGGGGACGAACAGCAAGTCACTTAACTCTGGCGCACAAGCCGAGAAGAGTTTTAGCCATGCACACTGCACATACCCCAAGTG